>JAODAL010033611.1:0-45355 GCA_025379985.1 Phyllomedusa bahiana | reverse complement strand
GGGCCCAGGACAGGTATTTCAATGTCCATTTTCAAAATGGGGTTTAAAAAGACTCCTTTCCCGACATTTTTAATTTGGGGTCAGAAAGGTTTAATGGTCATACTGCGGTCCAGGGACAGGTATAGTCAATGTCCAGTTCAACTAAAATGGTGGTTCAAAGACTCCTTTTTCTTTCACTTTTTAATCTGTGGGTCGGGACAGGTTTAATGGTCATATTGTGGTACAGAACAGGTATAGTCAATGTCCAGTTCAACTAAAAGGTGGTTGAAAGACTCCTTTTCCCATATTTTTTAATCTGGGGGTCAGACAGGTTTAATGGTCATACTGCGGTTACAGGACAGTTATAGTTAATGTCCAGTTCAACTAAAATGGTGGTTGAAAAAAGACTCCTTTTTCCGGCACTTTTTAATCTGGGGTCATGCAGGTTTGGGCTCATGCTGTGTTCCAGGACAGGGAATTCAATGTCCAGTTCAAGTAAAATGATGGTTCAAATCATACTGCCTTCTGGCATTTTTTTAAATTTTGTGGGTCATGCAGGTTTAAGGGTTGTGTGTGGTGCAAGACAGGGATAGTGAATGGTCTGTGATTTTTTTTCTGTGGCTTTATAAACCTAATTGTCTTGCCTAAGATGTAGCACGTTTTCAGTTTGCTGTTGTGGATGTTAATTCCAGCTTCTCCACCCCTTTGTTTGGTGTAAGAATAAAGGGTGTTGTTGCTCTCCCATAGATTTTTAATGGTCATCGGCGATAATCTATCATCGACTATCAGATATCTTATTGATAATCGCCGATAATCAACTATCGACCCGATGATGATAGTCAACGTAATCGCTCATCACTAATTATGAACTAATTCAGATAGATCCTTTTCCATCAGTACAAAAAAAATTGTTAGATTTATTAAAGGAAGCGCTATCGAACAATGTCATTAGCAAAAAAGAAAAAAATTAAATTTTTATTAAAGAACCTAATTATCCATTTTTCTATTTTTTACCCAAGCTGCATTAGAGTTTGATAGACCCTCCGGGACGTCCTATTATCTCTAGTATTCAGTCAGCCACTAGTCATCTCTCTCAGTTTTTAGATACACATTTAAAACCACATTTTTTTTAATTAAAAAGTCATTTAAAAGATTCCGGGCACCTCATCCAATGTTTATTTTCTAATGCAACCAAATTCTAATTATGTCCTCATTAGGGCCGATGTATCGGCTTTGTATTCTAATATTGCGCACGATTTAGGCTTTTGACTGTGTCAAAAAAGTATTGGATCAGGAAACAGATTATTCTAAAGAGAAAAAAGATTTTCTCATTAAGGGGCTTACCTTAATATTGGAGAATAACTACTTTCAACATAATAATGATACCTATCGCCAAATAAGGGGAAGTAAAGTAGCCCCCCAATATGCAAATTTGTTTATGGGGGCCTTTGAGGAGTCACATATCTATAGACAATCTCATTTCATGCAATACATATCGTTATTAAAAGATTCATAGACGATTTGTTCTTCATTTGGTCGGGACCTGTTAACATTATTCCACAGTTATTGCTCATTTAAATAAAAATGTATGGGGCATTTCTTTTAAACGGCAAAGTATAGTACTGAGCTTTATCAAATTTTTGGGAAATCTCAAAATATCTATCAGAAAGGGGAAAATTATTTACCGCCCACACATTTTAAACAGGTGGATAGTAATTCTTATTATAAATTTTGATAGTGCGAAAACATCGCCCATGGTTAACTAACATCCCATAAGGGGCAGTTAAAAGGCTAAGAAAAAACTGCACAGAGGACGCAGAGTTTGCAGGGGCAAGTGGAATTCATAAAAAGAGATATCGGGAAAAAAAGTTTATCCAGAGAAAAACTTCTCAAAGATGCGGTATTAAAAAAAATCGGGAAAATAACCCCGAAAGAATGTCTTGCAAAAAAAGAGTAAAATTACCCGAAAAAAGTGTTGATCCTAAAATCAAAAAATGCACTCATTACCCCAGTATAACTCGTCAAACAAAAAATTTGAGCAAAATTTGAGTAAATATTGGTACCTCATAAAAAAGGACCCATTTCTGGGCCCCATAACACCTGAAATGCCAAACTTTTTTTTAGAAGGGTTCCCAATTTAAAAAATATTATAGCCCCTAGTAGGGTTCAAATCCGCAGAGAATAGTAAAAAATCTTTTGGTTCTGTGGGGAGTCACGCATGTGGATCACCAAGATGTCTTTGTTGTAACATGATTTTGTAGCACTAATCAAATTACATCAGTTTTTTACTAACACTACATTTCCTATAAAATTCATCTTAGTGTAAGAATTCATTCGTAATTCATGTCTTAAAATATGTGTGCTGACAACAGTATGTGGTAGAATTACCTGCCACTTCACGTTAGGCTAAATGGCCATCGTGCCTGAGTAAGAGGGGAGATATAAAACAGAGTGTGGCTCGCCACTGCAAGGATTCCACCAACAAGATTTTACTGTTCTAAAAATAACCCCGATAGATTTTATTTCCTGAAGAATTGTCCAAATAGATTCCAAACACTCAAAAAACGCGAGATGTTTTGGGGTCTATAGACTCCAAACATTATCCTAGAGGTTTGAATGATGCCACTGAATTAATACGTTGAATATTTAAAAAACGTCAATATCTGGTTTTATACGATATTTTGGTAGAATGATTCATTGCATCATTCATATAATTAGTTAAAGTCTATTATGGTTTAGTAGACACAGTAAAATTAAAGTCCTTTAAAGGTTTGAATTTCCACACAACCAAGTTTTGATAGAATTCTTATAAGATTGGTTTTTTTTAAAATCGCCGCTTTTTTTTTTTTCCTTTTGGACATTGACCAGGTTTAAATATACCGCTTTCTTTCTATTCGTTCTTTGTTTGACCGGTTTCTTTTGAATCTTTAAAACATGGGGTTACTCCCGAGGATATAGATTTTTAAATTAAATTTTATGATTTTTGATAATAGATGCACTCTGAACACGTGTCACATATTTCATTATATAGAGTTCTTTTATTTAACTAAGTTACATAGGATTAATAACAACAAAAAATGTGAGAATAGATTGTACATGGGAAATGTATGATGTATTTTATATATTCAAGGTTTCCATCGGGGGATGGGTGTCGTGATCCTCTAGGAGGTGGCATAGTCAAAGTAGTAGTGTTTGTTGTTGTTGTTTTTTTGTTGTTGTTGTTTTTTTTTGTTTTCTTTTAGCTCCTGGAGAGTTCATTTTATGATGCCTTTGATTGACAGTTTTCTGATCCAATGAGATTTCGTTGTTAATGAAGTGATTGATGTAATCAAGAACCTATTGGGACATACTTTGTGTTATAAATGATGATGTGGAAAAAAGTTTATATTACCTCTGATGAAGTGCTAAGTTGGAGCGCGAAACTCGTTAGGTCTATGTATGTTTTTAATCAGTTTAGGATAATATCCTTGCTGTTTTAGAAATAAAATTCAGAAGTTTTCTATATACCAGCCTTCATCATTGACATTTACTTATAATCCACAGGGGCCGGTTCGCCATTTTTGTTTGTTGCATGCTTCCTATCCAGCAGTCTAGGATCGCTGGAAAGAACCGTGGCTGCTGAGAGAAGGATTAAATCCCATACATGTTTATGATTGTTGTGCCTCTACAATACGAGCACAACCACTTCAGGTGAGAATCTCCACCTTTTTGATTAATATATTTGAGACTTATTTCACTATTGTGCGCCCCCTTGTCTTTTTTCTTTTTTGGCTACTTTTCTGAGAAATAGTATTGCCTCCATCAGATCCTGCATACATGACCTCACATCTGATCCCATTATTTCCAGGATAGAGAATGGCCTCTCTACACTAACTTGGGTTGGGGGGCAAAGCAGTGACCACAGGGGCAACATCTTTAACAATGTCAGGGTATAAAGGAACAGCCTCAGCCACAGTCAGTTTTCAAGAATGGTTGAACTCTTCTACTTCTTTGAAAGCAGGTGAAAAATTTAGCTGAAATTTGTTTGCCATGGGAGCGGAATCTTTTCCTCTGGGGCAGAGATTTGCCTGCTCCATGTCATCAATTACACTCCTCATGTGATAAGGCTGAAGATATGGAAGCAGCAGCACTGACCGGACCCAATTCCTCTTGCTCTTTGCACTGCATCGAACTAACTGGACCAATTAATTATATATTTTGGGAGTCGGTCCATTTTATGACGACTCAGACTCCTTCAAAATAGGCACCGACTCCGACTCCACAGCCTTGACATCAAGCCACACCTCTTACACCGTCAAGCACACCTAACCCCTTAAGGACCACAATACGGCTTTTGTCGGCAAAAAATGAGCTGGCATCAGTGCCCTCTGCTGGATGAGGCAGGTGCTCAGGTGTCTGACAACAGCAAGGACCCTGCTCCAATGGCAAAGAGTGGACATACCTCAGACCCAACCTGTTTAACCCCTTAGATGCCACAGTGGACAGTGACCATTGCATACAAGTCATTTTCGAGGGAATAGATTTCCTCTCCAACTGGCACAGGTTGCTGATGGGTTTACATTGTAGCCGAGGACCTAATGAAGGCTCCCAGGTCTGACTTCTGTGTATGCTTTTAGACCCCGCCAGAGGTAGGATCCAGTAGGATGTCTGGTACAGTGTTAGGCTATGTCTGCACAGCAATTTGAAAATACCGCCCAAAATCTCAAGGCATTTTCAAATTGCTGGACTGTGCAAAAAAACGGCGGTCGGATTTCCGATTCCCAGCAGCCCATTATGTTGGAGCTGCAGGAATCAGACGGTCTATATTCCACTGGTCGGTTTTCGGTTTAGGTTTAGGAGAGAGAAAGAGAGAGAGAGACTGACTTTTGAATAGATGGATGCACTTTATTTCATATTCTTCCAGCTCTCATGGCCTCACATGATGCAGTTTGGCAATTTTCTTGGCCCAGAGACCACTATCAATGAGCTGGATTATGCGGTTTCGCTTTTCTTGGGGAATCTTCTTCATGGCTGCCCAAAACAGAGACTATTCACTTTGGAATCAGCCTAGAAATACATAGCATTAGGGAAGTAAAACGGTTAAAATTTGTAGCATACAAAAGAAAAACCAAAACAAGCGTTACATGACAAAATCTCATACCTTGTTTGCTAGGGAACAGAATCTTTTCCCCCTTTTGGTAACGCTTTCCTCCCCATTTACCAAATATTTTTCAAATTAAAATCCCATTATGAGGCTAAAGATATGGTAGCAGTACAGAAAGACCCACCCCTTTTATTTGGCACTGCATTGAACAAACGTACCAAATTTTTATTTTTTTTTGGAAAACGGTCCATTTTACGTACCCCAAATGGGGCAGACTCCGTCTCCACGCCCTGACAGTGGGTCACTATTTAACGAGGCCAAGTCCCGGCAACGAGAAAAAAAGTTTTAGCCCAATTTTTCATATAAAATACAGACAGCAGAAATAATAAAATTTGAAATAATTAATGTATTCAGTCTTTATCTGTCTCTTGGCATTGCAGAGCGCTGCTGGTTTGTTTTCTGGGGTGTATTAAAAACGGGAGTTCCCCGGTCTAGAAAGACATTATAAAATTTTTTTATATAAATATCTCTAAGAATTTTCTACGTATTATACCTCTAAATTATGGTTATAGAGTTACAAAGGACCACCACTTTACATTGAACAAATATTATTACCACACCCCCAAACAGGTGGGGCCCCTAGGAAATTTTCTAAAGTTCCCCAAGATAAAAATCCCCTGCTATACGGATGTTCCCTGTTTTCCATAGACGATTTCATAGGAGTGAGTGGTGGAACGCCTATACATCCCTTTATCGGTATCTGTGTACTAACATGCGAGAAGATCCCAACTCAACTTTTCGGGATATCCCCAACCTTCTACGCAGAGGGTTCCGTTATGAAACGATTATCAAGTTACTGCTCCATCCCTTTAAAATTTCCCTTAATTTCATGGAGAAAAAAGGTTTTAAAAACAAAAAAAAATTTGGGAGAGAAGCCCCCCTAAACATGGAGTCATCTATTTTCCCAAATGGGATATTATGGCGGGCTTGAATTCTTCAAAATAAGTTTGCAGCAACCAAACATGTTCGATCCATCATAGACTTTTTTTCCCCGTTGATCAAGGATAAATAAACTTGGTAGTAAAAAAATCACAGGGGGCTTTTCGGGGGGGTTTAGGGTAAAGCTTTTCATTAGTTTACAAAATAGATTGCGCAAATTTTTAAAAGGGGACATACTGCCAAGTAAAAACTCTGTGAAAAAAATCTCACAAAATGGGATCCCTGAAATTAAAGCTTTCGGGGACCCAGGCAGATTTTGAGCATAAGTGAATGGGGTTTACCCTTTAATAGCCCCGGGGACGGGCACTACTCCCATTTCCCCATAAACATGTAGCTCGGGATAACGCAGTGAGAGGATAGAAAGAGCCCCCCCATTTGTAATGAGTCGGAGCAATGTGTATTTTGGTGAAATTTTTTGCACTAGTGACGGCTGAGGTAAACCCTACAAGGGGAGGTCAGCAACCCAATTGACATAAAAATGTCGGATTCAAGAGGGATTTTCCATGTAAAAATGCTTTCTGGTTACTATACAACCAATAGTACACCAAAAAATTCTTTTTTTGTACCAAAAGATTGCGAAAATTTCCCTTCATTTCCAAAAATCTGTGTGGGGTGGGACATAAATTTTTTTTCCATTGCTGTTTTTGACTAGGCAAGCAGTTTAAAATGGGTTTTTCCCATGAATTAAAAATTTTTTGGGGAATTTTTGAAAATTAAATAATAAACTTTTTTGACCATTCGTCTTATTAAAAACTCGTACCATTTTTTTTTTACCCGCTCCCTGGCTGTTTACCTGCATCTTTACGATCATTATTCCCCGCTTTTATTTTTTAAAAAGCGCCCGAAAATAAGATTTTCCCGGGGGGGCCCCAAACTAGATAAAAAGACACTTAGTCTCCACATGTCTTTTATACGATAGTCTTCTGGCGCCGGCCTATTATACAACATGTTGTATCTTACCCCAGCGCTTTTAGTTTTCTTGCAATCTTCCCAAACAATACAATTGTACGGGCGATGTCAAATGGAAGCAACCGCAGTTTTTGCCAAACGTGAAAAACATCGCCGTCCGCATGGGAAAAAAAACCCGTTTTCGGCCTTTTTGTCCGATGCAGTTAGACATACCCATGATCCTAGTGTACAGCCCTCTTCAGGTATACGACCATTGATAGAGTTCTTTAGCCCCTGGCTGTATATCTCAGGCATCCCTCTCTTTTCAACACTACTGTCATCTCTTCCCTGCTTAGTAATCACACATCACTGCTGAGAGTGTTAAACCCCAGGTGCTGTCACTACTCCCTCCTCGTATCACTGCTTTTTAAAACATAAAAGACCTTTGTTGACTGGAGTCAGAACACTGTGGGGAAAAATGATGTCAGCCTGCTGGTCACAATAAGCAGTTCAAAAAAATTATACTCCCTCTCTTAAAACAGAAACTGAAGCGGGGAAAACAAACCCAACTAAAAATGCCTTTCATGGTAAGCCCCCTTTTAAAGGCAAAATATTCAGAAAGGGGTTGTGGCCATGTAAAGGGATTCACAATAATGAAATGCAAAATTATTTAAAAAAAAACGGGAAAACGGGTTTAATTTTTATATAGATTAATTCATGTAAAAAGGGTTCTTTCACACAGCCATTTTTTGTGCAGTTTTAACTGCGCAAATTAAACTCCCTTCATTACCAGCAAACTTTTTTCACTATTTTAAACTGTTGGAATCAATTTTTATGTTGTAATCTATGAGCCTTCAAACCCCCAACAGTCTTATTACTTATTGAAACCCCTTTCTAAAAATTTTAGAAAACTGAAAAAGTTTGCTGTAATAAAAATTTTTTTAATTGGAGTGCAGTTAAAACTGCCCCAAAACTGCACTGTGTGAAAGCACCCTAAAATGTGATTCATCAAATTCTCTTTTAATTTAAGGAATTAAAAAAATCTTTACACCCTGGTTTTGGGACAAAAGTCATTGATATGTCACAATCTACACATGTGATGGGATAAGCCTAGAGTGTGATGTCCATGATGACACATAATGGCCCGTTTGTCTAAATAGGAGCAAGCAACAGAACGAAACACACGATGTAGCGGTGCTATATGCATATGTGTCCCCAACGAGTGACACAAAAGAAAGCCATCTGAAAAATCAGGGAAAATCTCTTGGGGCCAGCGGCGCTGGTCACTCCCCCCTCCTCTTGCGGGTCCTTGGCTCCATTTTTCCCTTTACCCGATACAGGAACTTCTCAAGAAATTGGGGAACACTTTTGAGGAATTACCTTCCTGGCCAAAAATCATCCATCATGAAAAAGGCAGACTTCTTCAGGCAGCACATTCAGGAGAAGACAAAAAGATCATGCCCGTATGAGGACACAAGAGAGAAGCCCCCAACCCAACAAGTAGGTGATCTGATACACGCCCAGGGCTGTGGATGTGAAGACATTACGCTGATCAAATGTGACAGAATGTTCCCGAGGGTCTCATCGGGCCCACAAAAACCCCCCAGGAGAAAAAAACAAGGGGGAAACTTCCAAAAAAAAGCCCCCGGGACATTGCAAAATGGATGGACAAGTCTGCCACAAACAGATAAGTGAGGCTGATAAAAGTGAAAAAATTGAAGCCCAATTAAGTTTTGCAAGGACCCACTTACTGCCCAGAAGGCACCAACTGCAAAAATAAGACTGAAAAACGAAATAAGAACCATCTGAAAAGTCTTCCAGAAAAACCCATTTCTGCAGTGGGGGGAACTCCTGTCTTGAATCTTGAGACAAAAAGGGAAACCCCTTAAATTTTGGACATGGAATGGCAAAAATTTAAGGGAAGTCGCTGGAAGCGTCGGTGAGCCCAACATGAACTGTGAAAGCCCCAATCTCGGGGACACTCCCTGGGACTTGCCCGCCACGAAAAAAGGCATTACAAGACAATTGTGTCTTGTTAAGACAAACCCTGGGGAATCTACAGCGGGTACATTGATACATTCTACAGCCTGAAGTATGCCGGCAATTTCCCTGGAGCCTAGGAACATGAAAAAACGTCTCCAAGGCCCTATCCATCCTGACGAGCACGGAGAGAGGCAAAAAAGGGAAATACATCACAACAAGGCCCAGGAACTCCGCCCCAAACCCTTTAACTTTGTGGTCTCACCCCGTCGCTGCTCTTCAGTTCCGGGTACATGTTCATAGGGGGGGCCGACGATCCACTACGATAGGGCAGGAAACATGGCTAACAAAGTGCTACAAAAACGGCAAAACCTAGTGGCTGACGCATCAACACCCCTACCTTCACCATCACTGTCACAGATCAATAATATCAGGTCAAGGGTCCAAGAGCCTGAGACATGTGCCTTCTAATGTGGATCGCAAAGAAACGACTATGACTGTGGGCTTTTTTTCCTAGCGTTTGCCTTTGAAATTTTTGGCAATGCGGGGGCCCCCACACAAACTTTCCCAAAAGACCAGATGAGAAATCATCTGATTTCTGCCCCCAAAAAGGGGGAGGATACTTTTTCCCAAAAAGAGTCCCGTAGAAACTCCATGTTTCTCAGAAAGGGGCTGTAAGACTTTGAAAAGGGCCCAAAAATCGCCCCAAAGTACCGGCATGAAAACAAAGGGTATTACTTCTTACTTCTGCTATAGTGAGTAACTTGTAGCAGAAAAACCGGACCCCTATCAACCCCGAAGTCCACCCGACCCCGATACAGCAGTGATTACTACAAGGATAAATCCTTTCCTTTTTGCCCGCAGATGGCACTGTAATGATTATTGGCTTTTCTTTTGATTCCCGCCTTCATAATCTTTATTTACTTAAAAAAGGGTCTCACACGTTTTTCTTTTTATGTTAAAGTCTTTCAAAAAAAAATCACTTCGCAATATAGTCATTAACAGTGTCCTACCCATTCCTAATATCCCCTCTTTTATGGGCGCAACACTCCTCAGGGCACTATAGCTACAGACCTGTTCAATCTCTCAGATAGGGGCCCGCTTGGTTCTAAAGTTACGACCCCGGCTTCTACTGCAACCCAAAAGAAGACAGTAAACACTCCCCCGAATTAAAAAAAAACCATGAAAAAAACAGGACTGAAGTATCAATGTAGTAAGACAGACCTATCACAGTGTATCCACTCACCTTAAATAGTCTGCCTCCTATCCGTTTCCCATTCGTGCCAACGAACCCGCACGCCGGGAATGTCCGGACGCCAGCCCGTCGAAAGCATCGGTTGCGCATGCGCCGTCAATTCCACCCGTGCATGCGCTAAAACAACTCGTGCATCCGTACTTTGATTCAATACGCCTGCGCACGATCCTTTGTGTATATAGGCCTTTGTGTATATAGGGTTGGTTCCTTGGGGGCGTCCTTTTTGGGACGGTTCCCCCCCATTTTTGGTAGGTAAGGGTTTTAGGTTAGGTCCTTGTGTAGTTAGGGTTTTGTAGGGTAAGGGTAGGGGTGTATTTTTACTTTTTAGGAATATTATTAAAAGTTATATTTTTTTCTGTATTCTCTGCTGTGGTTTTTCTTTAAGACATTTATGAGATCCCCGAGTTTTTTATCTTTTGGGTGCCCAGTCCTTTAAACAGTTGGGGTTTTTGTATGTTTAGTGAAAAACCCTTTAAAAGCGGATAGGGGTGTTAAAACAGGGAAAAGTCTGTCTTCATCCTTTTCCTACATTTTTTCCCCCCAAAAAAAGCATGAAAAGATGGGTCACTCTCTGTACCAGGATCTACTACAAGATAATTCCTCCTTGCCACGCAGATGGACCGTAAATGATTTTTGGGTTTCCCTTTTTTATCCTTCCCCCCTTTAAAAACTTCTTTACTTAAGATCTGGTGGGGGTATAAGGGTTCCTATCTTCATTCAATTTTTCCCTCAGAAACAGCATAAAAGTGAGGGCCTCTTGTACAAGTGATCACTACAAGGATAATTCCGTCCTTGAGCAGATGGCACCGGTAAGTGATTATTGGGCTTTCCTGTTGGTTTTCCCGTCCCTTCAATAAATCTTTAATTTTCTTTTAAAGGAAGGGGGGGGTTATACCAGGGAGATTTGACTCACTTTTTCCCTTCTTTTTCCCCAGAAACAGCATGAAAAGATGGGTACTTCTGTACAGTGACTATTAAAGGGTAATTCCATCCTTGCCAGCAATGGGAACCCCGGTTGTTTTTTGGCTTTCCCGTTGTCCTGTCCTTCAATATCTATTTACTTAAATCTGGATAGGGTGTTATACCAGGGAGTGTCTGATTTCATTCTTTTCCTTCCATTTTTCCCCAAAACGCATGAAATGATGGGGTATCTCGGGACCATGATTACTACAAGGGTTTTTCCATCCTTTCCAGCGATGGGACCGTAAGTGTTTTTTGGCTTTTGTTTGGATCCTGTCCCTTAAAAAATCTTTTTTATTTTTATTTTTAGGTGTTTAACCAGGGGAAATCGCTTTTTTTTTCCCCATTTTTTCCCAAAACGGAATATGGGGACCCCACCGGATTATAAAGGAAATTCCCTCCTTTGATAGATGGGGTAAAGGATTTTGGCTTTCCTTTGGAATTTTCCCCAATAACTTATTTTTCTTAAGATCGGGGAGGGTGTTTCAGGGAATGTCCCCGATCTTATTCTTTTTTTTTTTCCCCCCGAAACGCAAAAAATGACGGGGGCACTGTCTTTACCCAGAAACCCAAAGGGTTTTTGGACAATCACGCTTGGGGAGAAATGCCACAACCACAATGATTTTGGGGGCTACCCCTTATATGAGGATCAAACATTAGATGAGGGAAACAGATCCCGGGGCTCGGGTCTGCCTCACCAATGGATTGGAAATTTATCGGACTTTCCCAGTCAGATGCTTCAGGAACAAGGTTTTGTTTTTGCACCTACCCCTTACATGTTGGCATTTTCTCGCTTTGCCCCCGGGAAGGGCAGTCCTTTAGCCCGGTTCCCCAGAGGTTTCCTCCCCTGGGGGTTTTTCCTCTCCCGAGTGTTGAAGGACACTCTTTGAGTCAGGGGGGTTTCCCTGTCCCAATCAGGGGCCCACAAAAGTACGCTCTTCTTTTTGAATAAAGAAAATAATGAGAAGTCAGTGTTAAGTAAGAAAAATTGTGTCGGTCTTTTATTTAATCATAAGAAACTTAAGTTCTAATGGCATTATAGGGAAAAGTAAACAAAAAAGTTAACCCCCGGGTAGGGTGCAGAGGTTGGGATGGGGAGGGCTAGTTCCCCTCTAGATTGCCCTGTTACACATAGTTGGCTATTTTTTGGGCCCTGAATATTTTTTCACCTATCCGTAATTTTTGGGAACTATAGGAAGGTGGGGCCAGCTTTAGAGAACCCTTATTATTCAGGCATTAAACCACCCTATTGGTAAAGTTCTTTCAGATGAACTTTCCCCAAAATTTCCCCTGATTTCCCCCCAAATTGGTTAAAACCCACCTTTTTTTTCCACGAGTCCCGAGTACTGCAAAAAAAATTATTTTGGGCTTGCGAAAATCCTACAAAATTACATTTTTTCCCGTCACAGAATTTTCCCCAAAAAACTACCATGTTTTTTAAAATACCCTTAGTGAAACAACGCCCAAATAATCATTTTCTTTGTTTTCTAGCCAAACACGTTATCTTGAAAAAAAAAAACAGGGCCAGACTTTTTTAAGTCAAAAGACATTGTTACTACCTTGGGCAACAGTAAAGTACGGGGCGCGCCAAGTCCGGGTCCTTTCAGCCCAAAAACTGGCCAGCCCTGTTCACTAGATTTTTAAATTAGGTGCACTCCCAAAATTATCGCATTTTCGGCGCCTGCGGCACTTTGTAATGCAAGTAGTATTACTTTTTTATATAATTTTTTTTTTTAACGTTACAAACCAATTGATTCAATGAGGGATCATTTAATTGCATGACCTGTGGTTTACAGGATTCGCTTTGGGAAAAACACAACAGAAAAAAAATTCACAGAAAAACAAAACAAAAAAAAACCCACACGCTTACAGTTAAACACATTACTTTGCAGAAACACTACAAAAACACACCCTAGAGCCACTATAAATGAGTGAGAATCATCCAGACCCAGAAATTCAGACATCCTGTAGTGATGGTATAAAAGCGGACAGAGCTGGGATAAAACAGAGAAAAAATAATGTAAATGGGGGTAATTGTTAGTTTGGCGATTTTGGCTTTTTAAATTCTTATTTACCGTTTTATTTGTTTGAAATTAATTTTTACAATTTATTAAAAACATTTGTTTATTGATCTATTTTACACTATTGGGGCTCAGGTATGCATGGATTACATGATATATATGTGGGGCTATCTGGACAGCATTATGCGCCCATGGACAAAGCAGAGCACTGACATCACACCAGGCCATGCCCCTAACCACGCCTAAATATGATACCATATCCACACCTCTCTCCACCCTCAAGCACACCAGTGGCAAATTTAATCACAACAGAGTAAGCAGGAACCGTCATTCACTGAAAGTATGGAGGCCTGGAAAGACCCCGAAAGAGGTGAGAATGTTTAGGTAGGTCCCCATCTGAACGGAGGAGCCAGGGGACAGGAATCAAAAAGTCTTTGGGGATGTAAGTACAAGCAGAAAAAGAGGGCTAGATGGAATATACTCAAAAACCTCATGTTCACCTCCTCACTGCTGTAAAGGGGTGATCTCACCATGCTGTTTCACAGAGCCTGCTTTCACAGTCAGTTTTAAGCTATATCTACACAACACAGGTTTTCAGTCGTATTTAGAAACCGCCGAAAATCCGACTACAACCTCTGCCCCATAGACAGCAATAAAAAAACTGTAGTCTACACAGCACAGATTTTGTCCGGTCAGTTTTTAAACCCGCCGGATTTTTCAAACCAGTCAGATCTTCCGCCGGAATACCGTCTGATTCCCGTACATTAAATTTTACTTTCAGACCCTACTTTGTCTAAATTTTTACCATCTCGTCCATTTATTACTTTTAGACAAGCAAATAATCCAAAGGATCTATTGGTTCATAGTTTTTACCAGCAAAAAAGAAAAATGGTCTTTTTGGTCATCAGAAGAAATTAAAATGTGGTTCCACTAATTGTGGTCAATGCATTTCATGTCCCAATATTGAATGTGTCGATACCTTCTCGGATTCTATTAAAGAAGGACTTTCAAGATTACCCACCGTATCATATTTTATTTAATTTATGTGGGGATGACAACAAAAGAATTACAAAAAAGAGTCTGTGAACATGTACTTCATATTACCAGATAATGCAAGTCTTAAATCTATTCTATGCCCCTTTAAGATAGAACTGTGATGGTTTCCTATTAAAAATTTGTGGCAATGATCGTGTAATACAGGTGTTCCCCAACTCCAGTCATCAAGGCCCATCAACAGCTCATATTTTCAGTATCTCCAACAGACTGCACGGACAACAATTAAATCACATGTGCAGCTTCATTAAATCACCTGTGCAATGCTAAGGAAAACTAGAAAACATGACCTGCTGATGGGCCTTGAGGACTGGAGTTGGGGACCCCTGGTGAAATATACGGAATTCGAGGAGGTAAATGGAAAAGACGCTTGGCTGAGATGAAAACTAAATGGATTCATAGATTAGGCTCTCCTTCTCCAAATGGCATAAATAAACATGTTAGCTTTGTTCAGTTTCTTTAATTTTAAATTGTTTTTAATGGTTTTCAACTTTTTTATTAATACTTTATAGGTCTGATGTTTTTTTTTCTTCAATATTGGCTGAAACCTTCAGTCAACGTTTTTTCCACTTTATACTACCCTTTCTGCACTGTGTGTTGTGCAGTCTTATGGTATGTTCACACGGCTTATTTTGGCATGCATTTTGACGCATATTTCGCTGCGTATTGCGCGTTACTGCGCAATTACAGTAATCCGTAGCTCTCATAGAGAGCTATGGATTGCGTGTTGTCCCCCTGCGTGTACAATACGATCGTATTGTACGCGCGAGGGGGAGAACTGACATGTCAATTGGTCGTGGCAATTACAGGCCGTGAACAATGCATGTCAATGGGGCTGGCGGGATCAGCTGATCAGCGCAATTCCCAAAACACATGGGGTATTGCGGCACGTACAGTACGTGCCGCAATTACACCATGTGAACATACCCTTACTGGTTTTTGGTTATGCACTCTCTATATACATCCACAAATCACTTTCCACCTAATTACTTTATGTTTTCATATACACCATCATACTTACACTTTGGTAAATAAGTTTATATTTTGCACTTTATTTCCACTATCAACTTTCATTCTTGCATTCACAGCACTTTCGCTCTTTAATTTTTCCTTTGCCGATTCCCATATTATATCTATAGCAACAATATATTCCATGTAAATGGCTTTATATTGACAGCTTTTTGTTTTACTATTTTTATATTCTTCTATTGAGCATGTGTGTGATGTGATTGTTCGCTGCATCTCCTTGACAGCCACCCAATACTATGCGCCAGTGGCTTCAATGTTAGCTGTACTAACATGGCCCCGATCACATGACTCTTAACACCCGGTTCTGACGCGGCAACTTCTTGTCAGATGATGGATGTTTGTACTGCGTGCACGCAGCATTAATCACAGCATTAGGTAATTCAGCTGTTCTTTTATGGTGCTATGCATTCAAAAACCCTCCTTAACAGAGATTATGCTATACAATGTAATATGAGCAAGCTCTCAAAATCATTGTGCTCATGGTAAAAGAAATGGTATTAAACATATAACCATTTTAAACTTAAAAAACAGAAAACATTCAGAGGAGAGGAAAAAGAGAAGGAGGGTAGGGAAAAAAATGGTGCTCCAAATAAAAAGAAAGCATGTGGTAGGAACTGATTCATCGTAGACCACAGGTTTAATTTTATTTTATAACAACTGCTAATGACCTGCTCCTGGTGGGAGGTTCTACCCCAATTCTACCCCTGCGGTTCTATGAAAACTAACAACAGATTTCTAACTCTCAAAGGTTGCCTTACCCGGTTGTAAACAAATGTAAAACTTCTCATCAAAAATCATATAGATAATCCCACCTTGCTTTCAAACTAAATAAATTAAAAAGCACAAACCTCATTTACTACATCTGCAAAATACTGTAGAGTTGTTATGACCTCTTCATCTCCTTTCCCCAGGGCAAAATTCTAGAAATAAAAAGCAAACATCAAAAATTAGACTCTTACCATTTGTAAGACCTAAGTGTAAAAAAGAACCAACACGAAGTATTGCATACAGATCCATGTGTATATAATAAATGAAGTACATGACATGCCTCCCATGACAAACATATCTGCTTATACTGTACATTTAAAGGGGTGTTCAAAGTATTGTACTGTCTTTATTACTGTCTCGTCCGTGCCATTTGGCCCTGGTCGCCGGCCACGGCCGCGGCGATCATAACTGCGGCCTTGCCGCCTTTGTGTGAACACTTCCCTGTAGCCTCATATCTTGATTGATTTCTGGTCGACGCCTTGGCCAGAAATCCTCCAGCACTCATAGGGGTTAATCAGCTCTCTGGATTGACAGGTTCTTCCACCTATCCTAGCTCCTCTACTTCCACCCTTTTCCTATATATAGCCACTGCTTCCTCTTCTCTATGACTGCTATACTGCTTGCCTTTATAGTTCGCCTGTCCTATTGTTGTTTCTCCGTGCTACTGATCTCTGCTTTGTTTCTGGTTTCTCCCTTTGCCTCACGAATCTGTACCGCGCTGCCTGCCCTGTTATTGACTCGGACCGTCCGACTAGGCGCCGGCCTGTTAAGGAGTCGGGTTCCCCAAAAGGCAGGGACAGAGGCTGGGATCAGTGTCAGGGTCCCACTTGTCCGTGTCTTGTGTGCGTCCCTGACCATCCCTAACAATTACCTAATTGATTCCAGATGGGATGCAATAAAACCACAAAATATTAGGAGTGTATCTTTATAATACCTGTTTCTCATACGCAAGGAGTTGGCTGGACAGCTGTTGGGTAGCCAAACACATTTCATTCTTCAAACAGAAAAGAAAAGAAGTACTTATGTTAGTTAACAAACTGAATATTTTTAAGATTCAAAGCCTTTTACATAATACATTTTAATCATATCATGAAAGGAGAGGAGGCTTTGCTTGTACAGCTCTCTCTATTCATTTCTATGGGAGCTCTAAAGACAGCCAGTCCCTGCTGGCTTTTTCCTGTTCCATCCACCTTAACTGACAGATCTCACCCTATTTGTCTATAGGGAAACACCTGTCAATTAAGCTTAGTTGGGTGAAGCAACATGTTGGATTATAGTGGAATGTATCATCTTGCATATTATGAAGTTTATTTTGCATGTAAAGTTGTCACAAAAAACAAACATGTAAACCAGTCTGCAGAATTCTTTTCTCGGTGACTCACCTGGGCCCCATAAACTCTTTGCATAGTCTGAAGCAGCTGATTTGTATACTCTGTTAGCGTTCCAGCATCTTCCTCAAAAACACTTAGGAGGGAGCGGGTCTATGAAGATAGGTGAAGCATAAATAATGAATTAAACATAAAAAAGATGAATGCAAAGATGTACTCAATGTTTTAGTTTATGGTCTTAAAAATGACTGTTTTGTTAATAGAAAAAAAAAGTTAACCCCTTAACGACGGCCCACTGCATTTTGACGGAGGGCGAGACGTGTTCTCTGTCAGCAGCGACAACAAAAGACATCACTACCTTCAGAGAGGTTCGTGCCTTCAGTGCACTAGGAATAGAGCTGTAGTTAACAGCTCCATTCCTAAAGCAGTCTCTTTGCATGGAACGGATTGGAGGAAGCCTCCAATCCCCTCTATTTAACCAGTTCCTTGCCACAGTCTGTGACCATGGCATGATAAAAGGGGATTTCCCTGACTCATTGGGTCACCAGGATTCCAAGTGACCTAAAAACCCGGGGAATGTCTGTTCAGTCAGCGCTGAGGACCTAGAGTAGCCCCAGGGCTGTCTGCATAGTAAGCCTACCGTCAGGACACACTGTGTGCTGTCATACTGACACACAGTGTAATGTATTAGCATACAGGAATATGCAAATACATTATTAAGTGTAAAAAGAAAAGTATAAAAATAATTATTCCTTAATGGGATAGAAATTAAAAAAAAAAGTTAAAAACCATTAAGAATTTTGGGAAAAAATTAAAAAGATTTGATTATAAAAAATATTGTGCATACAATACATATAAACAAAACCTACTAGCCATCCAAACAGATGTAACAACCTGTAGAAAAAACCAAACAGGTTAGTGTGAAATGTTAATGGTGTAATGCTGCAAAATGTTATTTTTTGAAAACTACACAGTATATAGACACGCAGACACAAATACTAAGCCTCCCCCCAAATAAAAAGTCACATAAAACAAGTACTCCTACAACTGCGTCGCTGAGAAAAATAAAAACGTTATGACTGTATAAACAAAGGGAGGCAAAAACTGAAAATTATAGCTGGTCATTAAAGGGGTTTTCTCAATACAGGCTTTCGCAGACTTGGGCTGTTTCTGTCTCTTAGGCTATGTCCACACAGCACACAAAATGGTCGGATTTTCGGCGGTTTTAATATTTTGAAACCACTGAAAATCCGACCATTTTGCATGCCCATAGACATTGATACAAAAAAAGACCAGTGGTCTACACAGGTTGTTTTTTTAATCCAATCGTTTTTTGGCGCCTGGCGTCTTTCCGTCAGTTTTCCGTATATTCAATTGTAGGAGCCGACGACCAAAAAAGCTAAAACCGACCGGGTTTTTTTGCGCAAAATGTGACAAAAACTGTGGTTGTGCATCGGAAAAAAAGTTGTTGGCTTTTTGACGTTTTTTGTTCTATGTTGTGTGGCCCTAGCCTTACAGCTTCAAATCCAGGGACAGGTCTCCCAGTAGGCATGTCTTCTCTCACTGAAGACTGGTGACATCATCATTCTGTGTGAGCAGAGAAAGGGAGAGGATGTCACAGCTCTGCAAACCTCCTGCAATGGTCAGTTCTCATGTCTGCAGAGCTATCACTTCCCCGTAACCAGAACACCTGTATTGGTGTAAGCAGTTATACATACATCCTGAATTGATTAAACAAATGTGATAAACGCACTCTGCTTCCCCCTCTGTTATCAGGCAGGAGGTAGAGGGGGAGAAGAGTGTATAATGCTGTGTTATATGGCGGGGATGAGTGAATCTAGCAGCTAGAAACTCAGTAAATGCCCAGAACCTTCACATAGAGTTATCACTGGGATATGAGGAGAGAGCAGCTCAGGCAGCCTTTACTACACAGACAGCAGCCAGCACAGAAAGCTGTTTCATTTTCAGTTTCACACAGCTCAGAGGGGAATAAGCACAAAGTGCAGGCAGCCAATCTCGGCACAAGGGAACTTATCCCGACCAGAGGGCATGTCCCAACAAGGCTGAACTAAATTTCCGACAGCCAATCATCGTAAATGGGGCGTGGCCCAACCTCAGGCTGCTGATTCAGCTCTAGACACACAAACACATTAGCTCATAGCTGCTATACTAGATGATTTAGGTAATGCAAACCAATTGCAAAAGTGCTTTTTTTTTTTACTGTCCCTATCATTACAGATATGATCTTTGTAGTGAGAAAACCTCTTTAAGACCATTTCAGGCCTGGTGCTTAAGGAACTTAGCAAGAAGGGAAAACAAATAATTGTGAACATACACTAGAGTTAACAGTTAATAAGGCAAATTACAATCATGACAAATTAAATCCCAGTTTTCTTAGAGACTTGATACATAGATAGTAACATTAAGACAAAGAATTTTAAGCCTGGGGGTTCAATTTGGATGCAGGACTAGCTCTATTCATTAAAACAGGTCATATGTACCCAATGTTTCCTCCGCCACTTAATACTGTAATGGTAAAAAGAAATACAGCTTCAGGTCAGTTTTGCCATAGTGGAATTTTCCCAGTGCAGATCAGTAAAAATATGCAGCCAAACAATGGATATCAAGCAGCAAAATTCACTTGTGGTACATGCAGACTTTGCTGTGGATTCACTACAGTTTCCTCCTCTATACACGGACAGGCTGACATCTGCTGTGGATTTCTGCTACAAAATGAGCAAACTGTGGCTTTAAAGATCTGCTTGTTCTTCCATACTGAATTCTTCTGTGCTACATACAGATGGTGTTTTCTATACCTCATCCACATGTATTCACTCTAATCCATACATGCCAACTCTCCCGCTTTTGGTGGGGGGGTCCCGCTAATGGGGGTGTCCCCCCCGCTCTCCCGGCAGAGTTGGCATTCCTCCCGCCGCCAACAGGCGGCGGGGTTCTTTAAATTACCGCGGCGCAAAAGTAGCGCTGGTGCGCTACTCTTGCGCCGCCGGGCCGCTCCTACAGGCGGGTGAAGCGGCCGGTTCACCAGTCCGGAGACTCTTGCAGTGCAGGGAGGAGGCAGGAGAGATCACTCCCTCCTCCCGCTGTACATACAGGTCAGCGGCGCAGGGGGAGTGACGCGCCTCTGCACTCACTTCCCCTTCGTCGCTGAGGAGATCATCCGGCGCTGCAGGAGCCTGGTGAGTTGAGTGGATTTTATTATTTTATTTTTATTAGCTACAGGGGGGGGCTCTACCTGGCTTCTAAAGGGGGCAACTACCTACCTGGCTTCTAAAGGGGGCAACTACCTACCTGGCTACTAAAGGGGGCAACTACCTACCTGGCTTCTAAAGGGGGCAACTACCTACCTGGCTACTAAAGGGGGCACTACCTGGCTTCTAAAGGGGGCAACTACCTACCTGGCTACTAAAGGGGGCAACTACCTGGCTTCTAAAGGGGGCAACTACCTACCTGGCTACTAAAGGGGGCACTACCTGGCTTCTAAAGGGGCAACTACCTACCTGGCTTCTAAAGGGGGCACTACCTGGCTACTAAAGGGGTCACTACCTGGCTACTAAAGGGGGCAACTACCTACCTGGCTACTAAAGGGGACAACTACCTGGCTACTAAAGGGGACAACTACCTGGCTTCTAAAGGGGGCAACTACCTACCTGGCTTCTAAGGGGGCAACTACCAGGCTTCTAAAGGGGGCCACTACCTGACTACTAAAGGGGCAACTACCTGGCTACAAGGGGGCATCTACCTGCCTGTAAGGGGCACTACCTGGTTATGGCGGGGCTACAACCTGGCTATAAGGGCATCTACCTGGCTTTCTTCCAAAACCATTATGCAGTTAGGCGGAGTGGGTGTGGCTTTTTGAAGGGGCGTGTCACACCAAAAAGATGGGCGTTTCCATGCAAATAAAGTGTATAGTTTTGTTCTGCAGATCTGTAGAGGTCAGAAGTGTAATAATCTGCAGGATATATCACTGCGTGAGAGAGACAGGGGGTTAAAAAAAAATTTAAAAAAAATCACCCATCTTTCCCAGAGTCCTGAATGTCAAATGCCCATTCTAGTTACAAAAAGCGAGACATTTAGATATAAACTATTGAGTTACACTTAGCTTTTCACTTATAGTGATTTCAATGACAGCCGAGAACCTCTCCCTTCCCCCAGCTCACACAGAATGAATCCTCACATGCACACTTTGGGGCATGTCTGCAGAGAGTGAAGATACGCCCTGCTGGGAGAAGAAAAACGCCCTTCCATTTCACAAGCTCTGCTTGGCCACCAGCATAAATGGCTGCCAAATATTGGAACGAGACAGCCCCTTTAAGTTCATCTTTCAGAAACATTATCTTGTGGTTCCTATTATTTATTGATTAGCAATATTAGCTTTTGCATGGAGTGTGCGACGGGGTGTTCAGCTGATTAACCCAGCACAAACCTAGACAGTTTACACTTTCAGATTTCTGCCACCGGTCCGACGTTGACACAAAGATTTCTTCCTGTGGATGTGCAGTTTAACATGCCATAGATCCACATTAGGATTAGCGCCAATCAATAGGGGTTTATCTGCAAGAACAATTAGCACACTAATTACTATGGGGTTTTTTCAGTGTCAGAGACAAAAATTGGCACATATTTTTATCTAATGTATGCGATTAGTGGTACAAAACTCTATTCACATGCAATAGATGTGAAATATTAGAGCAGTCGATAAATTGGAGTGATTGGCTGTGCTTGGAACTCCCATGTAACAGAATGGAGAGTCATGCCAAGTACCATTGGTTCTCCATTCTCAACCAATTCTTATGGTGGCCTGTTCTCAAGATCTTGGAGTCAAGATTTTAGCGGGTCTTAAGGGTGGGACCTGCACCTATCAGACTTTGATGGCATATCCTATCGATATTGCTTCAAAGGTCAAGGTGGGGACACCTCTTTCAAGGGATTGTATATAAAATAAATAATAAAGGAACTGCTGGCCAAATAAAAAAAAAAAAAAAAAAACCTCTTACTTATGTTCCTTCTTAAAGGGGTTTTAACACAAAGTAAAAACCGCTGCACTGGCCACTCGCTGTGAGCTGGCCACGCATTTGAATGAGGTGGGCAGCGCTTGCAGCTATCCTCTTCATTTACTTTTACAGGAGTAACCGAACATAGCCAAGTACACACTGCTATCTTTGGCAGCTTCCATAGAAGTGAATGAGGAGGATATCCACAAATGCCGCCCTCCTCATTCACATGCATGGCCGGCTTGCAGTTAGCTGCTTGTAGCCAGTGCAGGGGATTTTACTTTGTGGTAAAATCCCATTATCTTTGTTCCAGTCTTCTGTTTACATCCTGGCTCTGGTTGAACGGGTCATCACTGTTTCAGCGATCACATGCCCCTACCTAACATCCCGGATCGGAGCTGTTCAGGTCCAAAGGCCGATTTAAAGGCATTTTCTCATTACAAAGGTTAGCTTTCAACATGAAGCAACAGGTAATTGAAGACTTTTTCTAAATACATTGGTCACTAAATTTTAGTTAAGTCATGAGATAAGAGATATTTTATGTGCTCTGAATGGACACAGGTATCTATGGTTACCTGACCACAACTCTTATCTCATTAGCTGAGAGAGCAGGAAGTGATGTCACCATGATGAACAGACTGAGCTCTGGAGCAAACTATTTATCTCTAACAAGATTACAGATATGCCATTGTCTTCAGTTCTCACAGCACAAGTATCCTTTGTTTAGTAAAGGGACAACATCTCCATTTACCAATGTAACCACTCGGTTACTTATAGAGAAGCTAAATATGTTAAACGCTGCCATAGAACCGCCCACAGCCTGAGGAGACAGAGTGAGTGTAACTGCTTGTGATTTAGTGAAACAGCGTGGTGAGAGAACCTCTTTAAAGGCAGTGGCAAGTGATTGCTGCAGTGGTGATGTCCTGTTCGGCCGCAGCCAAGAAGTAAACAGAAATCCGGGGAGAGACACTGCAGATTGCCAGATATGGAATAAGAAGGATTTATTTTCCTAAAATGAGGACAATTAGCTTCTACCTAATGGGGTTTTATCTTCCTTTGAACCTAAGCTGCAGGTTACTGGGTTGTACTGGAAGGACCCGTGTCTTCAGCCTTAGAAATTCTATTACTATAAATCACTGCACTATTGTATAAACCATTTAGGCTATGTCTACACTGCATCGGACAAAAAACAGCCCAAAAGCGGCAGTTTTTTTTCTCTGATGCAGGACTGCGGCTTTTGTCACGCTTTGTACAAAAAACGCGATCGCTTCTCGTTTTCCTGACGTCACCCACACAATTGTATGGGAATACGGCAAGAAGACGAGAAGCGCCGGTGTATTATAGAACATGTTGTATAATACGCCGCTGCCGAAAGACGAGCAGAGAAAAGATGAGTTGTGTAGACTGCAGCTCTTCTTTTCTATTGCCGTCTATGGGGCTGCAGGAACGATCGTATCTTCGGCGCTTTTAAAAAACGAAAAGCGCCGAAGATACAAGCGTAATCCTGTGCAGAGTGGAGCCTAACATATGACAGACACGCCATAGAACCTTAGTTGCTTTAAAGCAGGGGTCTGCAACATTGGCTCTCCAACTGTTGGGAAACTACAACTCCCATCATGCATTTATATAATCTATATCAGTAGGCATGATGGGAGATGTAGTTTCCTAACAGCTGGAGGGCTGACGTTGCAGACCCCTGCTTTAAAGGCTTGTCTCATTAAGACGTCTGTAACTCATATGCCCTATTTACAGACTATTTGCACATGGATAGTGAGAACCTTCATGTAGCTCCTATATGCAATTTGTCTGATGATAAAATCCCTTTAAATCATGTTTGAAAAAAAATAAAAAATGAAACAAAGTGTTTTTTTCTGAGGGTATGGTCTGTGCAAATATAATCTTAGAAATAAAGGAAAAAAAGTCTTTGAAATAAGAACACAAAGTTCACTTGGGGGTGCAGCCAATTTGGCAAGAACTATCTTCAATGACCGATTCATCACATGATTCAAAACCACCGCAATATTAGTCATCAAAACATGCTGATGGTTTTAACGTTAAAGTAAAGCTGCTTTGCAGATAGTTTCTGAGGACAGTTCAGAAGTTCGGTTTCCAGCGATGTACTGAGATTTTATAGACTTCAGTCCTCTGCTAACATTTTCAACACATTAGCACATAATTAGCAAGTAACTAAAACAGAGATAGTAGGACAGTATTTAAGCATTTTCTACATTCCACTTTTTGCAACCAAAGGGTATGTTCACACTGCTGGCCAGCTAAAAACACATGGCCTATTGCAGCACGTACAGTATGCGGCACAATATGCCGTGTGAACATACCCAAAAGAATTTTTATTTCTTTTGACAAACCTTATTTTTAGAACGTGACCCTCTCTCTTTAAAGGGAACATATCACCTTCATTTTTTTGACTGATTAAAGGGGTATTCCCATCTCTCTACTTCCATTCCAGGTCAGAATCTGAAGGCCACAGGAAACGGGAAGATGACCATAGAAACCTGTAGTCTGCAGATGACTAATTAAAGGGATGTTCCAGGACTGACTAATGCTCGTTTGTCCGTTGGGGTATGAGTGAAAATAGAAGGGAAGACTTATACTTACCTCCCGTTCACTTCCGGCTGCCGGTCTGTTCAACCAAGAAGCAAGCAGTGAACGTCCATCGTTCACGTGACAACTCCAGCCAATCACATGCCACAATATAACCTGCACGTGACCTCTGTGGCCTGTAATTGGTTGCAGCTGAAGGTTCACTGCTTCAGTCTGGGATGAACGCACTGGCAGCTGAGAGTGAACGGGATCGTCTGGGAGGTAGATATGAGCCTTATCTTCTATTTTTACTCATACCTGATGGACAAACAAGCATTGATCAGTCCCAGAACACCCCAAAACTTCCATGGCAGATTTTTCTGGGCATGCTCTGTGACTTAGGAAAGGAGAGGAGGTCAGCTGTGACCGCAACCTATTGTCAGTAATGGATCCTGTATTATTTATATTCAGGTGTCACCTGTTATTGTAATCCTGCTGTAATAAGATAAAGACTGGTATTGAAAAAAAAATAAAATAAAATTCTTCAAAGATTTAACATAAGAAATTGATGGAAACAATAGTCATTTTCTTATGGCACGTTCCCTCTGAAGACTTTGATTATCCAGGGCTGTGGAGTCGGTAAGCCAAAGCTCCGACTCCAACTCCTCAATTTTCCTGACACCGACTCCGACTCCTGACTCCCTCATACACGGCGCATGTTTAAGTGATAATTTTACTGTAGTAAAAATGGTAACATCAGGCTGTTTATCACCTTATGATACAATAATCAAGCTTTTCAGATAGAACAGACACTGACAAGCAAAATGGTAACAATGTTTTGAACTTGTGACTTCCAGGCTTCATATCTCACCATCCACTATAGCTTTGAACATGAGGCTACCATCATTTTAGAGACAATCATCTTACCTATTTTATACATACATTATTTAGTATTACCATCTGCTTAGTTCTGCAGATGTAACTGCATTGTTACTGTTTTGCTCCTAAAAATCAAAATTTGGCTTTCAGCACTGCCTGAGTCCTTCTGGGATCTGGATCAGATTCAAGCATGTTTTGACCAAAATCTGTTGGATTGCGTTGAGGTCTGGGGACTGTGGAGCAGCAACTCTACTTCATTGTCATTGAACCATTCCTTCTCCAACCTTGATGTCTGCTTCAGGTCATTGTCCTGCTGGAACACTAAGTCGTTCTCTTCATACCCATAGTACTCGAGTGTATTAAGTAACTCATCTTGTAGGACCCTCACTTATAGCTCAGCATTGAGATCACCCTCGATCCTGGTCAAGTATCCAGCATCTTTGGCTGTGAAACATCCCCATATCATCAGGCTTCCTCCACCGAACCCGACAGCTCTTCCAGTTTCTCGATCCATTAGCCCCCTTTTCCCTTGATCTTCCCATTTGCCCCCATCAGAGTCTGGTCTATTGACTTTCATCTCATCGCTCCAAATCACCAGTTTCCAATCTTCCATTTTTCGTACTTTTTGGCAAACTCAAGCCAACGTAATTGAAGTCGAGGCTTCTTCACCTTTTTTCGGGCCATCATTCGAGAACTGTGTAATGTGTGTTGCCTGGTGCTATTATGTGAGAACAGGTTGTAATTTTTCCCACCACCAGGAGCTAAACAGTAACAATGCAACTGAGAGATCTGCAGACTAAGAGATGCTTAATTTGAGTAAAAGTATGTTTGAGATAGCCAAGAGATGTCTAAAATGTGGAGTCTCACATGAAATTGTAGGGATGTGAGATATGGAGCCTAAAGTCACAAGTCGCAACATTGTTACCTTTTTTTTTTTAGTAAAATATTTATAGGTAGACTTTGAGAACACAGAAACCTTCCCCGCTGGGCAAAATCCGCCGGGGGGGAGAAAGGACATGCACATTATTTAAGGCCATAGCGCCGAAACAATCTTGTCTATGGGGGCCGGGAGCGGCCCCCCCGCCGCGCCCCCGGCCCCCCCCCCCGCCCCGCCCCTTTTTCACGGCGGATTTGTGCGTCAATACGGCTCACAAATCCTGGGGAATAACCCGTGTAAACACACCTTACAATAGTAACATGAGAAAAATTGGGAACTAAGCATAGCTAAATAGTTGAAGTTAAAATTATGTTTTGAGCTGCCAAGATTTGTCTAAAAAAATGATGGGATTTACATAAAACTGTAGGGGATGGGAGTTTTGGAGCCTGAAAGTACAAGTCCAAAACATGACCTTTTTTTTTTTTGTGTAAAAATATTTATGGATGGGACTTTTGAACACAAAAAACTTTAATAAATTGTAAATATGAAGTGAAAAAATTTGCTGAAATCTGTTTGCCATGGGAGCGTAATCTTTTCCCCTGTGGCAGTGCTTTGCCTGCGCCATGTCATCAATTACACTCCTCATGTGAAGAGGCTGAAGACAAGGTAGCAGTAGCACTGGCCGGACCCAATTCCTCTTGCTCTTGGCACTGCATTGAACTAACTGGACCAGTTTATTATATATTTTAGGAGTCGGAGTCGGTCCATTTTATACCGACTCCAACTCCGACTCCTGCAAAACGGGCACCGATTCCACAGCCCTGATATCATCTGCCCTGATTTTTGCTGTAAAATGTCCCAATGCTTTTAATCCATTAGTCACAGGTGACCATTACACATAAATCACTACAGGGATGAGGTATAAGAGTGGTATGCAGCATTTAATAGACCAAAAGAACATTGCTACAGCAGTTACATGGAACTATTAAATGCAGCAGTAAACTTCAAACAATTCACTTGCAAATCCTTAGTTCACCCTACTGCTTGTTGTCGGTTTACTGTACAGTGTGCCTCCTAAATCAACTTGGTAGCATGCCCATTCCTTGGCACAATATGTATAAAATAGGGGTGCATAACATAGTGTTCCTGTGCACCCTCAGCCATCAGGGCACAAACAGGCTTTATCTTGGTCTTTATACTGTACTTCATAAAGGAACATTTGTCTTTTGACAGCTGCATTCACTGATGACACCTATGGTGGGCCCTGTGTGGTTGGGTACTTTATGGCTGGGACTGTTAGTGTATGTTCACACGGCTTGTTGGGTCCGTGTGAACATACACTTAAGACGGACCCAAACACACATCAAGCAATGAGAAGTGTGATTTTACACTGCTCGCAATGTAAAACATGTATCAGCGTTCACACCAGGGCTGTGGAGTCGAGTCGGTGCCTATTTTGCAGGACTCGGAGTTGTCATAAAAAGGACCGACTCCCAAAATATATAATTAATTGGTCCAGTTAGTTTGATGCAGTGCAAAGAGCAAGAGGAATTGGGCCCAGCCAGTGCTACTGCTCCCATATCTTCAGTCTTATCACATGAGGAGTGTAATTGATGACATGGAGCAGGCAAAGCGCTGCCACGGGGGAAAAGATTCCGCTCCCATAGCAAACAGATTTCAACAAAATTTTTCAGCTGTTTTCAAAGAAGTAGAAGAGTTCAACCATTCATCAAAACTGACTGTGGCTGAGGCTATTCCTTTATACCCTGACATTGTTAAAGATGTTGCTCCTGTGGTCACTGCTTTGGCCCCCAACCCAAGTTATTGTAGAGAGGCCGTTCTCTAACCTGGAAATAATGAGATCAGATGTGAGGTCGTCTACGCAGGATCTGATGGAGGCAATACTATTTCTCAGAACAGATTCAGAGACTCCACAAATGTTCCTGCAGTGTTTTGCATATTTACAATTTTTTTGTGTTCTAAAGTCCTATCCAATAAATATATTTTACACCGACAAGCAAAATGGTAACAATGTTTTGAACGTGTGACTTTCAGGCTCCATATCTCACCATCCACTACAGCTTTGTACATGAGGCTCCTGTAATTTTATATACAGTCATCTTACATCTTATACATAAATTTGACTTGCAAGTATTTAGCATCTGCTTAGTTCTGCAGATTCTTTCCTGTAACTGCATTGTTACGGTTTTGCTCTTAAAAATCAAAATGTTAATTTTATTATTTTGTTAATATTTAGGAAATCCACCTCTGGCTTTCAGCACTGCCTGAATCCTTCTGGGCTCTGAATCAGATTCAAGCACATCTTGACCAAAATCTGATCCCAGGTCTCTTCTACACATTCCCAATGTTGGTGCAGACTGGACTTGGATACAAATACCGCTTTTTCTTCAACTCTACCCACAAGTGTTCAAAAGATCAAAACATTGTTACCCTTTTGCTTGTCAGTGTCTGTTCTACCTAAATAGCTTGATTATTGTATCATAAGGTGATAAAGAGCCCGATGTTACCATTTTACTACAGTAAAGTTATGACGTAAATATGTGCCATGTATGAGGGAGTCAGGAGGCGGAGTCTGAGTCGGAGTAAGGAGTCGATGGTTTGGCAAATTGAGGAGTCGGAGTCTGGGCTTTGGTTTGCCGATTCCACAGTCCTGGTTCACACGAGTGATCGCCAATGCGTATCTCATTGTGCCTTTTCGATCCGTCTTTCAGATCCGTTCCAAGAACTGACATGTTGAATAGGTGTTGGATCTGTTTAGGAGCCGATCGACTTGTGTTTTTGGATGCGATTTTTGGATCCAACAATGCTGTGTGAACAAACCCTTATGGTGGGTACTTTATGGCTGGGACTGTTATGGTGTGCACTGTATAGCTGGCACTATAGGTCTGTATACTCTATTTTAAGAAACCTAAATGAATACAGGCTGGCATTTCTTGTTGGCTGTACTTGTCTAATGTACTTGTAGGGCTATGGTATGGATATGATGTATGCTCCTTTATTACTGGAAAGGAATTCATTTAAATTAACTGTCAACATCTAATTAAATTACAATAAGACTTTGCATGCACCACTTCCAGTCATCTCCAGTGTTACATTCCCATTAATTACATACCATTCATTATACACACGTAGAAGATTGCATAGTTACCAGGTCTGGTCTGTTAGTACAGCTTGTCAACACAAGAAAAGCAAACACAGATTCAGCCGTTATCCTGACCATTCCTATAGTGTCATGCTGGTGGACCTAGGGTCCACCAGTAAAGTTAATGAGTGGATTTTATCCTGATGGATGGGGCTCACACGTGGAGTTGATACTGATTGATGGGGCTCACCATTGGATTTGATCCTGATGGATGGGGCTCACCATTGGATTTGATCCTGATGGATGGGGCTCACCATTGGATTTGATCCTGATGGATGGGGCTCACCCGTGGATTTGATCCTGATGGATGGGGCTCACCATTGGATTTGATCCTGATGGATGGGGCTCACCATTGGATTTGATCCTGATGGATGGGGCTCACCCGTGGATTTGATCCTGATGGATGGGGCTCACCATTGGATTTGATCCAGGCTTGCTATACCCAGGGGTCCACCGGTTTTCCCTTCTCCTTTGTAGGCCAGTCCAAGTCTACATGCTAGATATTTCAATCCTATTCAGTTTCATTAAAGAGGACCTGTGACCTCTCCTAACATGTCTACTTTAGTACATCCTTGTGTTCCCTGTAAAATTACTTTTTATGTGTATTGTATGCACAATCATTGTTATATTTGTCACGGTTGGTAGTAATGGATCCTCTGGACCACCACAAGCGATGGTATAAGCCACGCCAAGGAGCGGAATCTAAGTAGGTCCCGGTTTTCACCAGAGCCCGCCGCAAAGCGGGAGAGACATGCTGCGGCGGGAGTCTACCAGGTCGCTACCCCTGACGTGACTTGCTTGCGGAGGCAGCCGAGGTGTAGCGTGTTACAAAATCGTCAGGCAGGCTCGTAGTCAGGGACAGGCAGGAGGTCAGGACAGGCGGCTATGGTTCGTGGTCGTGGACAGGCAGAAGGTCAGGGCAGGCGGCAAGAATCGTGGTCGAGGAACGGAAGCAACGGTATGGTACACGGTAATCAGACAAGACTTAGGAACACTTTCTCTATAGTCTAATGGCACTAAAGATCCGGCGAGGTCACTAGGAAGAGGCTGGCTAAAATAGGGACAGTGACCGGCAATAGCCAATTACCGGTGCACTGGCCCTTTAAATTTAACACTGCCGACGCGCGCGCCGCGGGACAGAGGCTGCAGCAGGAGCGTGGTCAGGTAAGTAGCCTGTAGGACAGGCAGGGGAACGAGCGTGCCTGCGGCCCAACATGCGGGTCGCAGCGCCGATCGGCAGCGGGGCACGGATGCGCCTGTGACATCCGTGACAATATTAAATATTTTAATTTAATTTTTTTTCCCACACTTTGTTATTCAATTTTTTAATCCCGTTAAGGATTTTACAATTTTTGCTTTACTGTTAGTAATGTATTAGCATTCTGCATGTTAATACATTTACTTTCTGTGTTAGTATAAGACAGGCAGCAGTCAGGGTAACACATAGTGGGTCCTGACATAACATTTGCTATACAGACAGCCCTGGGCCTGCTCTAGGTCTCCAGGGCTGACTGTCTAGATATTCCCTGAACACTATCAGGCACTCGGAGTCTCGATGACCTGGTGGAGGAGGAATTGCCGCAGCAATCAAAGGGTTAAAAACCTTGGATCACACTGCCTGACATCTAAGGTCTGTGAGGCAGTCAATAAGGGGTTAACAGCATTTAGCGAGACACTTTACAGCAGCTACATGGGCATAGTCCGTGAACAGGAGCAGACCCATTGATCTCTATAGGAGGGTTTTCTAATCATGCTCTGTGACTTGAGAAGTCAGTGTGTAGGGAGGGGGAGCTGTGACAATCTCCTATTGTGAATGATGGATCCTGTGTTATCTATACACATTGGTGTCACATTTCAGTGTAACCCTGCTTGTAAGGATAATGAGGAGACTGCGTAATAGGAAGGGTGAGGCTATTATTAGGCCCAGGAGCTAAAGTGAAAACTGCAGGATATCAAGATGTTTTAAATATATGGAAAATAAAAAAAATAACCAAAAATTCCTAAAAAACGTGTTGAACATAAAAACATGAGTCAAACAATAGGACATCTGCTGATTCTCTTCACAGATAAACTTTCTTATTTTGGTAGATTAGAAAAAGCTTGTTTTTTTATATAAAGAAACTAATTTCTACAGAGTATCTTTATATTTTCAGTTTTGATGTGGATTAGCCCCATTGCGTTTTAATGCTGCTAGTCCACGTCATGACTTCCAAAGCAGAACCCGAGGGGGATTCGCTACAGAGAATGGACGTGTCTAATCTTTTTTTTTTTTTTTACCACACTATTGATTTGAAGTCTGTGGTGTAAAAATCCTGCGCTGTAGTTCAGTGTGAATCACAGTGCAGATTGCCCACTCAAATAAATGGGAGTTGAACTACACCTGGATTTTAAGACATCCCTGGAGTACCTTAAAGGGGTTTTGCCACAATGTAATGTTGACGTGGGATCCTCCAAAATGGGAATTTAATCACTTTTCTAAATATATGTGATTACAAAAATTGCAGCCTGAGAGAGCTACAGGCTGCCTTACCTGCCTTAGTTACTTAAAAGCTTCGCTTAGATACGGACCTGTCAGGAGCTGCTGGCCGGGCTTGCGCAGAGAACACTTCTTATCTGATGAGTGGGAGCTGAAGAAGCTTTCAAGGCACCGGGTAGAAATATGTTGTCTTTTATATACAGAATCCACTAGTTGTAGTTTGATTATTTGAGTGAACATTTCACACGATCCCTTATGCAGGGCTCTGTGCTCTGGCTGTGTCTCTCTCTCAGCTCAGCGTGGCTTGTTTACAACTGCTTCTTAGCAGATAAGGCACGTCCTGGCAAAACCCCTTTAGTGACCACACAATGTCTTTTGACGGCAGGCAAATCATGTTCTTCGCCGGCAGTGACACCAAAAGACGTCACTTCCTACACAGGGATTTTGTGGCTCCCAGCACCGCAACTGTGCTAGGAACGGAGCTGTAAATAACGCCAGGGACCAATGGAAGCCTCTGATCCCCACTGCTTAACCCTTTAATTTCTGCTCCATCGGGTCATCAGGACTTCCAGTGCCCAATTGAGTCTGGGGAATGTCTCCGCAGTTATCCCTCGGGACCTAGCGTAGCCCCAGAGCGGTCTGTATGGAAAGTCTGCAGTCAGGGCACACTATGTGTTGCCCTGACAGCAGCCTGTATGCTAATACATTACCAAGTGTAAAAGAAAAAGTGTACAAATAGTTATCCCTTAATGGAATGAAAAAAAAAAAAAAAAAAGAGTAAAACACATAAAAGTGGGGGAAAAAAGTAATAAAAGTACACATTTAATAATAATAAAAAAAAATTGTACATAAATTACACAGAAAAAAAAATATTAGGCTACACATATTAAGTATCCATGACTGTAATAACCTGTTGAATCAATTCTACAGGTTATTTCGTGTAAAATGTGAATAGTGTAAAAAATAAATTAACTTTTTTCAAACAAAAGTTCTGCAGTAATTTATATGTAAACTTGAACAACGACCCCAAAAAATACAGTTCTCTAACATAAAACAAGCCCTCATACAACTGTGTCATTGAAAAAAATACAAAAGTCATGACTTGAAACGCAGGGAGGTAAACACTGAACAATGTAGCCGGTTATTACCCTGTTTCCCCGAAAATAAGACATTTTTAGTTATGAAATTCAGAGTTTGGCTGCTTATGCTTGTGATGAAATAACTACAGAATATTAATACAGGTTGTTGTTTTGTTCAACAATAAATGTTAATTATTTTTCCTAGAAAAAAAAAAAAAACATCCCCTAAAAATAAGTCTTAGGTCGTCTTTAGGAGCAAAAATTAATATAAGACACTGTCTTATTTTCGGGGAAACAGGGTGGGCCCTTTTCAGGCCTGGGGATTAAGAGGTTAAACACAGGGTTTTCATTAACCTAGAAGATGACAGTGCTAATATTATTTTATTAGATACCAAGGATGCTATTAACCCAGAGGTATTATTACATAATAGAAACAATCATGTCATTATCCACTAGTCGCCAGTCACGCTACTTTTAACCCACTAACCACCAGGGTGAATACTAGAGAGCATTAACCTACTAACCACCAGGGTGACTACTAGAGAGCATTTACCTACTAACCACCAGGGTGACTACTAGAGAGCATTTACCTACTAACCACCAGGGTGACTACTAGAGGGCATTTACCTACTAACCACCAGGGTGACTACTAGAGGGCATTTACCTACTAACCACCAGGGTGCCTACTAGAGAGCATTCACCTACTAACCACCAGGGTGACTACTAGAGGGCATTCACCTACTAACCCCCAGGGTGCCTACTAGAGAGCATTCACCTACTAACCCCCAGGGTGCCAATACGGAGCAGTTACCTACTAACCACCAGGGTGACTACTAAAAGAGCATTTACCTACTAACCACCAGGGTGACGACAAGAGAGCAATAACCAAATAACCACCAGGGTGACTACTAGAGGGCATTTACCTACTAACCACCAGGGTGACTACTAGAGGCATTCACCTACTAACCCCCAGGGTGACTACTAGAGAGCATTCACCTACTAACCACCAGGGTGACTACTAGAGAGCATTCACCTACTAACCACCAGGGTGCCTACTAGAGAGCATTCACCTACTAACCACCAGGGTGACTACTAGAGAGCATTAACCAACAAACCCCCAGGGTGACTACTAGAGGGCATTTACCTACTAACCCCCAGGGTGCTACTACAGAGCAGTAACCTACTAACCACCAGGGTGCGTAGTAGAGAGCATTTACCTACTAACCACCAGGGTTCTACTACAGAGCATTCACCTACTAACCACCAGGGTGACTACTAGAGAGCATTCACCTACTAACCACCAGGGTGACTACTAGAGGGCATTCACCTACTAACCACCAGGGTGACTACTAGAGGGCATTTACCTACTAACCACCAGGGTGACTACTAGAGAGCATTTACCTACTAACCACCAGGGTGACTACTAGAGAGCATTTACCTACTAACCACCAGGGTGACTACTAGAGAGCATTTACCTACTAACCACCAGGGTGCTACTACAGAGCAGTCACCTACTAACCCCCAGGGTGCTACTACAGAGCAGTCACCTACTAACCCCCAGGGTGCTACTACAGAGCAGTCACCTACTAACCACCAGGGTGCTACTACAGAGCAGTCACCTACTAACCCCCAGGGTGCTACTACAGAGCAGTTACCTACTAACCACCAGGGTGACTACTAGAGAGCATTCACCTACTAACCACCAGGGTGACTACTAAAGAGCAGTTACCTACTAACCACCAGGGTGACTACTAGAGAGCATTCACCTACTAACCACCAGGGTGCTACTACAGAGCAGTCACCTACTAACCCCCAGGGTGCTACTACAGAGCAGTCACCTACTAACCACCAGGGTGCTACTACAGAGCAGTTACCTACTAACCACCAGGGTGACTACTAGAGAGCATTCACCTACTAACCACCAGGGTGACTACTAGAGAGCATTCACCTACTAACCACCAGGGTGACTACTAGAGGGCATTCACCTACTAACCACCAGGGTGACTACTAGAGGGCATTTACCTACTAACCACCAGGGTGACTACTAGAGAGCATTCACCTACTAACCACCAGGGTGACTACTAGAGAGCATTCACCTACTAACCACCAGGGTGCTACTACAGAGCAGTTACCTACTAACCACCAGGGTGCCTACTACAGAGCAGTCACCTACTAACCCCCAGGGTGCTACTACAGAGCATTCACCTACTAACCACCAGGGTGCTACTACAGAGCAGTTACCTACTAACCCCCAGGGTGCTACTACAGAGCATTCACCTACTAACCCCCAGGGTGACTACTAGAGAGCATTTACCTACTAACCACCAGGGTGACTACTAGAGAGCATTCACCTACTAACCACCAGGGTGACTACTAGAGAGCAGTCACCTACTAACCCCCAGGGTGCTACTACAGAGCATTCACCTACTAACCCCCAGGGTGCTACTACAGAGCAGTTACCTACTAACCACCAGGGTGACTACTAGAGAGCATTCACCTACTAACCACCAGGGTGCTACTACAGAGCAGTCACCTACTAACCCCCAGGGTGCTACTAGAGAGCATTCACCTACTAACCCAGGTGACTATAGGATTTACCTACTACCACCAGGTCACTACAGAGCATTCACCTACAACCACAGGGTGCTACTGAGACAGTACTACACCACCAGGGGCTACTAGGAGCTTCCCTACAACCACCGGGTGATATAGAGGCATTACACTACACCAGGGTATACTGAGGGCATCACCTACTAACCACCAGGTGACTACTAGAAGATTTACTACTAACCCAGGTGACTACTAGAGAGCATTTACCTATACCACAGGGTGCTACTACAGAGCATCACTACTACACAGGGTGTACTAGAAGCAGTTACCTATAACCACCAGGGTGACTACTGAGAGATCACATAACCACCAGGGTGACTACTAAGAGCATTTACTAAACCACCAGGTGGATACTAGAGAGCATTACTACTAACCCCAGGGTGATTACAGAGGCATACTACTAACACAGGTGATACTAGAAAGCATTTACCTACTAACCACCGGTGACTACTAGAGGGCATTTACCTACTAACTACCAGGGTATATAGAGGCATTACCTACTAACCACAGTGATTACTAGGAGATTACCTACTAACCACCAGGGTGACTATAAAAGCATTTACCTACTACCAAGGTGATACTAAGGCATTACCTACTAACACCGGTGCCTACTAGAGCATTTCTACTAACCACCAGGGTGCACTAAGAGCAGTACCTACTAACCCCAGGGTCTACTAGAGAGCATTCACTACTAACCACCGGGTGACTACTAGAGAGCATTTACCTACAACCCCAGGGTGATACTAGGCATTCTATAACACCAGGGTGACTACTAGAGAGCATTCACTACTAACCACAGGTGCCTACTAGAAGCATTACCTACTAACCACCAGGTGCTACTAGAGAGCATTCACCTATAACCCCAGGGTGACTACTAAGAGCATTTACCTAAACCCCAGGGTGTACTACAGAGCAGTCACTATAACCCCAGGTGCTACTACAGAGCAGTCACCATAACCCCAGGTGTTTAAGAGAGCACCTACTACCCCCAGGTGACTACAGAGAGCACCTACTAACCCCCAGGGTGCTACTACAGAGCATCCCTACTAACCCCAGGGTGCTACTAAGAGCAGTCACTCTAACCACCAGGTGCTACTAAGAGCAGTTACCTATAACCCCAGGGTGCTACTAGAGGCATTCACTACTAACACCGGGTCTACTAGAGAGCATTACCTACTAACCACCAGGGTGTACTCAAGCAGTCACCTACTAACCCCCAGGGTGCTACTACAGACATCACCTATAACACCAGGGTGACTACTAGAGAGCAGTCACCTACTAACCCCAGGGTGACTACTAGAAGCTTCACCTACTACCACAGGTGCTACTACGGCATCCTACTACCACCAGGGTGCCTACTAGAAAGCATTCACCACTAACCACGGTGCCTACTAGAGGGCATTCACTACTAACCACCAGGTGAACTAGGGGCATTCACCTACTAACCACCGGGTGCCTACTAGAGGGCATTTACTACTACCACGAGGGTGCTATAGAGGGCTTTCTACTAACCACCGGGTACTACTAGGGCATTACCTACAACCCCCCAGGGTGTACTAAGGCATCACCTATAACCCCCAGGGTGCTATACAGGGGGCATCACCTACTAACCCCAGGGTGCTACAGAGGGTCACCTATAACCCCAGGGTTATAAGAGTTTTTACCTACTAACCCCAGGGGGCTATTTTGGAGCATTTACCTACTAACCCCAGGGTGACACAGAGGTTTTTACCTACTAACCACCGGGTGCTACTAAGAGCAGACCTACTAACCACCAGGGGTGCTACTAGAGGCTTTCACCTACTAACCCCGGGGCACTAAGAGCATTACCTACTAACCACCAGGGTCCCTTACTGGAAAAGCATTCACCTAAAACCCACCAGGGGGCTAAAAACAGGGGGTTTTCCCCTACTAACCCCGGGGTGTTTTTCCAGAGAGTCACCCTTTTCCCCCAGGGTGCTCTAGAGAGGGGGTTAAACCTAAAACCCCCCAGGGTTAAGAGAGTTCCCTCCCTTAACCACCCAGGGTTGGAAACCTTGGGAGGAGCATTTTCACCTTATTTAACCCCCCAAAGGGGCTCCTACAGTTGCCCGGGGGTTTCCTAATAAAAAAACCGGGTGCTACTGGGCCCCCCATTACCCTAAAACCCCCCGGGTGTACTAGAGAGTTTTCCCTCCTATTTAACCCCCAAAGGGTTTGCCTATTGAGAGCTTCCCCTACAAAACCCCCGGGGTTTGCTCTACAGAGCGTTCCCTACTTTTTGGGGGGGGGAATTTTTAGAGGTTTTCCACAAACTTTAAAAACCCCCGGGTTCCCCCCCCCCCCAAAATCAGTTCCCTACTAACCCCCCAGGGTGACTACTGGGGAGCATTTCCCTACTAACCCCCCGGGGTGACTATAGAGAGCATTTTTATTTTCCCAGGGTGCAAATTAAGGAAAGGTCACCCTAAAAAAACCACCAGGGGGTTTGTTATACAGAAAGTTTTTTCTAAAAAGGGGTGCCTATAAAAAGTTTTTTCCCAAAATCTCCCCCCGGGTCCTACTTAGAAGTTCCCAATTTTTAAAAACCACCCGGGGGTTTTTTGACACGGGCTTTTCCCCCCCCCCAACCCCCCACCATACCCCCCCCCCCTTTCAAAAATTTTCCTTTTATTTTAAACTCACCAGGGTGTTATAGAGGAAATTTAACCCCCATACAAAACCCCCCCCCCCTTTGCCCCCTCCCCCCCTTTCCCCCTTTCCCCTCCCCTTCCCCCAAAAGGGTACTTAAGGGGGTTTAATATAACCCCCGGGGGGACACTTTCGGGAGCGAACCCTACTCCCCCGGGGTGACTACTAGGAGCTTTTCCCCTACTAAACCCCCGGGGTTCCTTTTTCAGACCCCCAGATTCACCTAAAACCCCCCCGGGTCCCTCCCCCCTTAAGGGAACCCCGGTTCCCTACTAACCCCCAGGGTGCTATAGAGAGCTTTAAACCTACTAACCACCAGGGTGTGCTAGTACTGAGCAGTTCCCCTACAAACCCCGGGGGTGATTTATAGAGAGCTTTCCTACAAAACCCCGGGGTGCTGACAAGGAGCATTTCCCTACTAACCACCGGGGGTGATACTCGAGACCCATTCACCTACAAACCCCCAAGGGTGCCTACTAGAAAAGCATTCACCTATCCCAAAAACCAAAGGGGTGGCCCCCCCTAGGGGACCCCCATTCCCCCCACCTATTTTTAAACCCACCAGGGGGTGTATAGTGGGGATTTTCCCTAACTAACCAACCGGGGGTGTTTAAAAGGGGGGCTTTTCCCCTATAAAAAGGGGTTTACAATGGGGACCCCCTATCCCCAAGGGTGTATAGAGGGGCATTCACCTATCCCCCGGGGTACTGGGAGGGCATTCCCCTTAATAAACCCCAGGGTGCTCCCGTGGGGATTCACTACAAACCCACCGGGGGTGACTCTAGAGGGCATTTACCTACAAACCCCCGGGGTGCTACTAAGAGCTTTTACCTACTAACCACCCAGGGGGGCCTACTAAGGAGGAGATTGTTTAACTGAAACTAACCACCAGGGTGTTACTAGAGGGCTTTCCCTACAAACCCAAAGGGGAGGGGCCCCTTACTAGAGGATTTTACCTACCCTTTAACCCACAGGGTGTACTAAGAGCCGGCCACCCTACAAACCCAGGGGGGGGGCCAAAACTTACAGGGGAATTTTTAAATAAAAGGTGCTCCCTCCGGGGGGAGCATTACTCCCCTAACTAACCAGGGGGGCTATTAGAGGGGCATTAAACCTCCCCCCCCCCCCCTCCCCCCCACCCTGGGTGACTACTGGGGCATTTTACCTACCAAACCCACCGGGGGTTAAAATTTACTAGAGGGGCATTTTTTCTCCAAGGGTGTTAAAGGGCTTTCCTCAAAGGGGGGGAAGAGGGGGGGGGTTTTTAAGTCAACCCTTTTGGAAACTATTTTAAAAGGGGGGTGGGGGGAAAGGGGTTGATGTTTTGGGGGGCCGGTTTGATTTCCCAGGGGAATGGGGGAAAGGGCTTTGAGAAAAAAATTTGGAGACAATTGTGTGGCGACTGCATAAAGGAAGGGATCTGGAGAATAAGGCTGAGATATATGGAGGGCAGGGGTGGAGGCGGCAGGAGGCTGGATGTGTGGTTTGAAGGACAGGGAAGAGTTTTTAGGGCAGGGGTTTTAAAAATCGTTTTCACCGGGGGCCCATCACCCTCATGGTGGCCTTTTTAAAAAGGGCCCGACATAATTTTAAAACTGTATAAATAAAAATTTTCTCCTTAAAGATAGAGTTTTTTACGGGTTTTTCACCGTGGGGGTTCATTAACGGACAATGTATGGGGGCGGGTGGGTTACACGGGTGGCGATTCCCAATTTTGGGGTTTTTTTTTTATTTTTCGATTTTTTTTGGGGGCAATTGGCATTTTTTAAAGGGGGGAAAAAAAGGGTTGACGTGTTTTTTTTTTATTTTTGGGTTGTTTTAGGGTTCCCTTTTTTTTTTTTTTTTTTTACTTTCCATAGGGAAAATCATCTTTATAATAGAAATCAATACACAGCTTTCTGCTGTGTATTGCTCTCTATGGCAACTGACACTCATAATGCATGGTGACGTCACAGACAGCCCAGAAGGCAAACTTTACCTTCCGGGCAGTCTGTCACAAGGCAGGAGCCGCACAATCGTGCAGTTGCTGCCGCCGACAGAGACGCAGGAGGAGATCACTCCTTCTGTGTCTTGCTTATTATCGCGACCGCGAGAACTAAGGGGTTAATTGCCCCCCAGGAGTGATCCTCCAGTCGGGGCCAATGTTGCGGCATGTCAGCTGTAATATAAGCTGACATACCGCGTCGATCGCGCAACTCTGCTTAACAGTTCGCGCGATCCTCAGGCCGTATGCATACGTCCAGGTTCCCCCGTGAAGGGTGTAAGTAACAGCCAATTAATGAATGTCAGCAGTGCTGACCACAAATAGTGGCACAGTGGCCACTAAACATCCAGTACATTTAACAACAATAATTATAAAAACAAAAAAAGAACTAATTATTTCTCATAGGCTGTGGTGTCAGGGCCTTCCCAGAGCTTGGCAGTCGGCAGGTAGTGTGAGGGAAAGACTGCACTTAACATCAGAGAGCAGAGGGGAATGACTTCTGGCCTGGCTCACCTCGATTGCCTCTGTTCTCCGGGTCGGCGTTCGAGCCCACAGAGATGGGAAGGAGACGGGCGGTGACGGAGGGCACACACACGAGGGTACACGGCGCGCCTCTTGCCCGCAGAAGACGGCGCCACGCAAATGGAGGAGGGGCTATAGCAGCAGGCGTAGTAAGCGCTGCAGCAGTCATTTTGCGGTTCCCACTCAGTAAGGATTATTAAGTGAGAGCCGCAAAATGACTGTCTCAGCGCTTACTAAGTAAGTGCTGCGGCGGTCATTTCGCGGTTCTCACTTAGTAAGCGCTGCGGCGGCTGAACTCTGAAGAATGTACCGGGCCAGATAACACAAGCCCGCGGGCCGGATGTGGCCCGCGGGCCTTGTGTTTGACACCTGTGGTCTAGGGTTATCCCACGGCAGCAGCCTTGTAGGCCTGGGGAGAGGGACTGTGATAGATTGGTCAGATGAGGAGGTGAGAAGGATGGGGGAAACATGATGAACTCTGTTTTCTCCTTATTGAATTGGAGAAAGCAGGAGGAGGAGGAGGATATGGATGACATTATCGAATCCTGGAAAGCAGAGAGTTCACATCCAGGCCAGTTAGGTAGATTTGGGTGACATCAGTACATAAGTGGTACTGTGGTAGTGATGCTATGGATTCTCCAGGCCAAAGGTAAAGAGAAAGAAGACTAGAGGGTCCAGAACTTACCCCTGAGGGGCACCAAACACCAGGGTTCCTACTAGAAACAGGACACCTACCCACTAAACACCAGGGTGACTACTAGAGAGAGGGCACCTACCCACTAAACACCAGGGTGACTACTAGAGAGAGGGCACCTACCCACTAAACACCAGGGTGACTACTAGAGAGAGGGCACCTACCCACTAAACACCAGGGTGACTACCAGAGAGAGGGCACCTACCCACTAAACACCAGGGTTACTACCAGAGAGAGGGCACCTACCCACTAAACACCGGGGTTACTACCAGAGAGAGGGCACCTACCCACTAAACACCACGGTGACTACTAGAGAGAGGGCTCCTACCCACTAAACACTAGGGTTCCTACTAGAAACAGGACACCTACCCACTAAACACCAGGGTGACTACTAGAGAGAGGGCACCTACCCACTAAACACCAGGGTGACTACTAGAAACAGGGCACCTACCCACAAACACCAGGTGACTCCCGAGAGAGGGCACCTACCCACTAAACACCGGGGTTACTACCAGAGAGAGGGCACCTACCCACTAAACACCGGGGGGGGGGGGGGTTTTATCCAGAGGGGGACCTCCCCCACAAACCCCATGGTGATATGAGAAGGGCTCCTACCCACTAAACACGAGGTTGGCTACTAGAGAGAGGGCTCCTACCCACTAAACACCATGGTGACTACTAGAGAGAGGGCACCTACCCACTAAACACTAGGGTGACTATTTAGAGAAGGGCCCCAACCCACTAAACCCCGGGGTTACTACCAGAGAGAGGGCTCCTACCCACTAAACACGAGGTTGTCTACTAGAGAGAGGGCTCCTACCCACTAAACACCAAGGGACTACAAGAGGGGGCCCCTACCCACTAAACACTTGGGTGACTACTAGAGAGAGGGCCCCTCCCCACAAAACACCGGGGTTACTCCCAAGAGAGGGCACCCACCCACTAAAAACACCAGGGTTCCCCTCTAGAAACAACACCTCCCCCACTAAACACCAGGGTGACTACTAAAAACAGGACCCCTACCCACAAACACCGGGGTACTACAAAGAGAGGGCTCCTACCCACAAAAACACCAGGGTGACTCTGAAAAGGGGGCACCTACCCCACTAAACACCAGGGGATACTAGAGAGAGGGACCTCCCACTAAACACCAGGGGGACTACCAGAGAAAAAGGCACCTCCCCCAAAAACACCGGGGTTTACTACCGGGAGAGGCACCAACCCACAAACCCCGGGGGTTACTACCAGAGAGAGGGCACCTACCCACTAAACCCCAGGGTGACTACAGAGAGGGCTCCTACCCACAAAAACACTGGGGGTTCCACTAGAAACGGACACCCCCCACTAAACCCCAGGGTGATACTAGGAAGGGCACCTACCCACTAAACACTAGGTTTCCTACTAGAAACGACCCTACCCACAAACCCCGGGGTGACTACAGAGGAGGGCACCTACCCACAAACCCCGGGGGTGACTACCAAGAGAAGGCACCTACCCACAAAACCCCGGGGGTTACTCCCAGAGAGAGGGCACCTACCCACAAACACGGGGACTACTAGAGAGGGGCACCTACCCAAAAAACCCCGGGGGTTTCTACCAGAGAAGGCTCCTCCCCACTAAAACGGGGTTTGGGCTACTAGGGGAAGGGCTCCTACCCACTAAACACCAAGGTGACTACTAAGAAGGGCCCCTACCCCCAAACCCCGGGAGTTACACCAAGAGAGGCACCTACCCACTAAACCCCAGGGTTCCACTAGAAACAGGACCCCTCCCACTAAACACAGGTGACTACAGAAACAGGACACCTACCCACTAAACCCAGGGTACTACTAAGAGGGGGGCACCACCCCAAACACCAGGTGACTCAAAAGAGAGGGGGCACCTACCCACTAAACACCGGGGTGCACTAGAGAGAGGGCACCTCCCCCACTAAACACCGGGGTTACTACCAGAGAGAGGGCACCTACCCACTAAACACCAGGGTTACTAAAAGAGAGAGGGCACCTACCCACTAAACACCAGGGTTACTACCAGAGAGAGGGCACCTACCCACTAAACCCCAGGGTGACTACTAGAGAGGGCCCTACCCCCTAAACCCCGGGGGTTAAACCCCCAAGAGAGGGCATACCCACTAAACACCGGGGGTTTACTACAAAAAAGGGGGGCACCTAACCACTAAACACCAGGGTTACTACTAGAGAGAGGGCACCTACCCACTAAACACCAGGGTTACTACAAGAGAGAGGGCACCTACCCACTAAACACCAGGGTTACTACTAGAGAGAGGGCACCTACCCACTAAACACCAGCTTTACTTCTAGAAAGAGGGCACCTACCCACTAAACACCAGGTTACTTCTGAAAGGGGGCCCCTACCCACTAAACACCAGGGTTATCCGAAAAGGGGGCACCTCCCCCACAAAACACCGGGGTTACTTCTAGAAGAGGCACCTCCCCCCATAAACACCAGGGTTACTACTGGGAAAAGGGGGCCCCTACCCACTAAACACCAGGTTACTAAGAGAGAGGGCCCCTACCCACAAACACGGGGTTTACACTAAGGGGGGGGCACCTCCCCACAAAACCCGGGTTATACTAGAGGGGGGGCACTACCCACTAAACCCAGGTGACTACTAAGAGGGGGCACCTCCCACTAAACACCGGGGTGCTACTAGAGAGGGGGCACCTACCCACTAAAACCGGGGTTACTTCAGGGGGAGGGCACCGCCCCAAAAACCCACCGGGGTTACTAACTAAGGGGGGGCACCTACCCCAAAACCCCCAGGTTACACTAGAGGAGGGCCCCCTACCCCAAAACCAGGTGACTACTAGGGGGGGGCACCTACCCACTAAACACCAGGGTGATACTAGAGAGAGGCCCTCCCACTAAACACCAGGGTTACTTCTAGAGGAGGGCACCTGCCCCTAAACCCGGGTTTTCTTTAGAGGGGGGGGCACCTCCCACTAAACCCCAGGGTGACTACTAGAGGGGGGCCCTACCCACAAAACCCAGGGTTACACCAGAAAAGGGGGGACCTCCCCACAAAACCCCAGGGTGACTACTAGGGGGGAGGGCCCTCCCCACTAAACACATTGGTATAGAGGAGGGGCCCCCTACCCACTAAACACCAGGGTAACTTCTAGAGAGAGGGCACCTACCCACTAAACACCAGGGTTTTCTACCAGAAGAGGGCCCCCCCCACTAAACACCAGGGGGGTTCTACTAAGGGAGGGCCCCTACCCACTAAACCCCGGGACTCTAGAGGGGGCACCTACCCACAAAACCCACGAGGTTGGCTACTAGAGAAGGGTTTCCCCCCACTAAACACCAGGGTGATCCCGAGGGGGGGCACCACCCACTAAACACCAGGGTTACTACTAGGGGAGCCCCCCAAACCCACAAACAACAGGGGAAAAAATAGGGGAAAGGCCCCTCCCCACTAAACACCAGGGTTTACTACCAGAGAGAGGCACCTACCCACTAAACACCCGGGGTGACTCCCAAG
>JAODAL010033610.1:0-45356 GCA_025379985.1 Phyllomedusa bahiana | reverse complement strand
AATTTTGCAACTTCAAAATCGCAATTTTCCAAATTTTCTGAATTTTGATATTTTTCACAAACAAACAAGGATTGTATGGATAAAAATTTCTTACTTAACTTAAAGCACAATGTGTCACGGAGAAAAACAATCTCTGAATCACATGAATAGGTAAAAGTGTCAAAAGTTTTCTCACATAAATTGACACATGTCGATTTCAAAAATAGGGCTGTGCGGAAGGTCAAACGGGCCCTGGGTCCTTAAGGGGTTAAGGTAGTGTAGAATGCAGAAGAATATATGAACTGGTTCTTCTGCAGGTCATACAAACAGGTGCAGACCACCTTTAACTTGGTCTGGCTGTTCTAACTGTAATGCGCCTATGTTTGGCGTCCAACATTCATATCTTTGGCGCATTAAAAAGTGTCTTTGGCACATTACAAGGGGACTTATCGTTCCAAAGTTTGGAGAGCTCCTGTTCATACATTCTTTTTTGGCTCAAAGTACACCAGAAACCTGGCATAGCCCCATTCATACCTGTCGCCCTATATGTCTACGTTAATAAAATTCAGAAAACACAGAGCTTAGTCTGGAGCAAGTGGTTTGTAAAAAAGTAAAGTTAAGAAATAGAGTTGTTGGCATTGATAGAGTATAATTTAAAGGGAACCTGTCAGCTGGTACATGCTGCCTAAACAATGTGCAGCATGAAATAGCTGTAGGTCTCCTAGTCCCATTTATTATTTTTAAGTATTTCATAAATGTGGACATTTGGTAAAGCTGGGCCAGGTACGGACAGAGACCTGTCAATTAAGCTGAGTGGACAGAAAGAAAACACACATCGAACTCTCCTGGCTGCAGGGGTTTCTTGCCATACACAGCCCAGCTTTACCAGGAGTTCTACCCTGAAGTTCCCCAGCATTTCAAGGCAAAACCCTGGAACAGGGAAACATGCAGCTATCACATCGTTCAGACAGCATGAACCAGCTGTTAGTTTTCCTTTAAGTAAACATTGTACTGTTTCTCTGGCTTCCTTATCATTCCCTTTTTATTACAGACCACCATTGCAGAATACTAATGAAGTCCCTTGTAGGACAGTTCCCTTTATCTGTAGACTATATGCATTACTTTCACACCTTGGACTCTGTAACATCCATAGTTTACTCCTGATTTCACAAAGGATCCAGATAATTTCACATTACCTTTTTTACATGTCCTTTAATCACTTTTGTAACTTGGCAAAAAGGTGCATTTATCTACTACTTACGTAACCCATTAAGATATATTAACTAAAGGGGTTGTCCCAAGATTGATACAAATTCAAAGGAACCCCTGCTGGCACCTAAACCAATTCTGAGAACGGAGTTCCTATGCCCCTTTTTGAATGGCGTAGTCGAACATGCATTATGGATCTATTTTTATTAAATGTTTTGTACATGATAATGGTATGATCCATCTTGCCTGTGCTGATGTTTACATTATTCAGAGATATGCTTGAAGACATAGGTAAAATAGACTGAAGATTTTCATAGTCTTCTAAGAGAGATTTTTAGGCATGCTCTATGACCTGTGCAGGGATCAGAATGAAAATTGTAAGATTTCAGGGTTTGTTTTTTAATAAAATATGTTTAACTTAAAGGGGTTCTCCGGGAAAAGAAGAAAACTAAATAGATAAACTACCGTTGAAAGCAGAAGTTTACATATACTATGTAAAAAGAAACATATTCATGTTTTTTTCCCTATCTGACATGAAATCAGAATAAACCTTACCTGTTTTAGGTCAATTAGGAACCAAAATCATTTATATTTGCCAAATGCCAGAATAATGAGAGAGGGAGAGGCATTTTAAGGCATTATTTATTACTTTTGCAAAGTAAAAGTTTACATACATTTTATTTAGTCATTCGGAAACAATTGCCTTCAAAAATTGTATGACTTGGGTCAAATGTTTTGGATATCCTTTCACAAGCATCTCACAATAGTTAGTAGGAATTTTGATCCATTCCTCCTGACAGAAATGTTGTAAACTGAGCATGTGTTGTAGGTCGCCTTGCTCGCACCTGCCTTTTCAACTTTGCTCATAAATTTTCAGTAGGATTGAGATCAGGGCTCTGTGGTGGCCACTCCAAAACATTGATTTGGTTATCGTTATGCCACTTTGTAACCAGTTGGAGTATACTTTCGCATTGTGTAACGGTCTGGTGTAGTGGATCCAACTGACCACGCAAGCGATGGTGAAAGCCCACACCAGGTTGAGCGGAATCTAAGTGTTCCCGGTATTCCACAGAGCCACCGCAAAGCGGATTGTCTTGCTGCGGCGGGAATCTACAGGTCGCTTCCACTGGCGGGGACTTGCTTGCTGGTGGCGGCAAGGGTAGCGAGGTACAGAATCGTCAATTCAGGCTCGTAGTCGGGGACAGGCAGGAGGTGTTCAGGACAGGCGGCAAGATTCTGGTCGGTAAACTGTGAGCAGGACGGGTTCGGTACACGGGAGACAGACAGACTTTCTGGAACGCTTTCTCGATAGGCATGAGCACTAAGGATCCGGCAGGGAAGCCAGGAAGGGGCCGGACTTAAATAGGAACAGTGCCCGACAATGACCAATTACCGGCGCACTGTCCCTTTAAATTTCACACTGCCGGGACAGAGGACAGGCTGAGCCGGAGCGTTGCGGCCGGATAAAGAGAGAAAGGCTGGCAGTGACAGGGGGTGAGCACGGGATCCCCGGACCCCGACTGCGGTTCGGCGGTCGTCTAGACCGCTCGGTGTCGGGGCAAGGATGCGCCTGCGACCCGGAATGGGGGTCGCAAAGGCATGCGTGACAGTACCCTCTCCCCTTGGGCTCCCCCCTCTTGGCCCCCCCCCCCTCTTTCTGGAGTGGAGGAATTTCTGGATGCTGCTGCAGGTTCAGGATGTTCTCCTCCAGCTCCCAGGACCTCTCATCGGGCCCGATTCCCCTATCAGATGTCCACTAGAAAAGTATTTTTCCCTCTAGTTCTCCTCATCCCAAGAGTGTCTCCTTAACATCAAGACATTGGGCGCATCAGCACAGAAGGAAGGAGGGTCAGCATTATGAGAGAAACGATTAGCACCAGGGGTTTTAGTTAATGAGACATGGAACGGATTTGAAATTCTCTGGTAGGGGGAGCCGGAGGTTTGTAAGAGACCGGGTTTAATGCGACTATAACCTCAATGGCGTCCCAGGACGCGGGGTCCCCAGTTTGTATAAGGGAAGGCTATACTTAAGGTGGACATATTCTGGCGACAGGTGTCAGACACGCCTTGTCAGAGAAGACAGGAGGAGGACTTCTTCTTTTATCGGCTGAGTCTTCGTGCGCTAGAAGCACGGACAGCAGAGACTGGCGTGTCTGGACAGATGGTCTTTCATGTCCTGGACCTAGTGCAATACGCCGCCGACCTCTGATGGAGATGTGCTAGAGGGAGATGAGGTGTGGAGGGGATGCAGAACCATATCCGATGTACTAAGGGGGATGGACCCCCCGCGGACTCTGTACCTAGGGAGTTATTCGAGCAACGTACCGCCCATGGCAGCATCTTGGACCCAGTCGGTCTTTGGCGTGCAGAGACGAAGTTGGCGTAGGTAACATCCCAGATCTGGTTGACCTCTCTCCATTCCTGGCCATTTGTTCAGAGGGTGGTAAGCGGAAGAGAAGTCGAGCTTCAACTGGTGTGGGTCACAACATGGCTCGCCAAAAACTGGAAACAAACTGGACACCCCGATTCGAGACGATTTGACTGGGGAGGCCCGTGCGGACAGGAAGAAATGATGGATGATGAGCTCACGCCAGGACGATTGACAGGTGTGCAGGCCAGGCAGAGGAACAAAATTGCGCCATCTTTGAGAACCGATATGTGATCACCCGAATGATGGTGTTGCGCCAGCCGTAGGCAGGGACGATCGGTTATAAAAAGTCCATAGCATGTTTGAGTCCAAGGTGTGATTTGGAAGGGAGTGGACTGTAGAAGGCCTGCCGGCTTGTGACGAGGCGTTCTTGTTACGGACAGGAGTTACAGACTCAACGAACTCCTTGACAATCCCTTAATGAGCTCAGTGACACCAATTGTTAGTGAACCGGATATCACAGAGGAATGTCTTTCGGGCGCGGGATGACCGGCCACCAAGGGAAGCAATGTACCCAGATTTACAAGATACGTCTGCGGAGAGCGGGCGTTCGTAGTGTCCTTCCCCGGGGGAACCTTCAAGAAGGTCAACTGGAGCAGCTGAGATACAGCTGCTCTGGGGGAATTATTGTGCTCTGGCAGTAGACTCTTCCGACCACTACGTAGGAGGCACAGGAGAGGGGCGTCGTCTTTCATGTAATTCTCTGGGGCCGGAAGTGATTCGGGAAGTCGTACCGGGAGGAGATAAGAAGGAGCAGACCACCGTAGCTGGCGTGGGTTAAGTGCTGAGCCGTCTGGAGATATGAGGTGGTTTTTGTGGTCAAAGTAGATGCGGATGGGTGGCGAGCACCCTCCAGCAGATAGACGCCATTCCTCCTCGATATGCAGCTTGATTGCTAGTTTGCTCCCGGTCGCCAATTGTGTAGTACGCTCAGCCCGAGGAGAACGTTCCTGTTAAAAGAAGGTCCACACTGTTATGGTCTTACCCTGGGGGTCATTGTTGCCGTAAGAACTGGCTTCCGACCAACACCGACAGTAGTGCATCCACTTCCAACGTGAAGGGTTTCGGGGGTTGGGCGCGATAGGTAGATGGCTGTCGGTAAAGGCAGATTGAGCTTAGAGAATGCCTCTTCAGCTTCGGAGGGCCTAGGCTGCCGTGGGTTGGCTTGTTTCTTTGTAAGTGCCACTATTGGAGCCACTAGCGTAGAAAAGTGGGGAATGAATTGGCGATAGTAGTTACATAACCCCAGAAAGCGCTGTATGGCTCGCAGGCCGTATGGGACGTGAGCCACTGACAACCGGGCTGGACGTTTCGCTGGATCCGCATCGTAGGCACTGGTCAGAAATTATTGTATCCATGAAACGCGCAAGGCTAGTTGGTGGAAGAGGCACTTCCCTAGCTTGGCATATCAGATGGTTCTCTCAGAGACGCTTCAACACTGACTGGACATGGATGCGGTGGGTTTCGAGGTCAGGGAGAGTTCACAAGATGTCAATCGATGTAGAAACCACAACGCAAGGTGTAGGGTGGAGGTCTCGGAAATGTCATTCACGAGCTCCTGGGAAGAAGAGGCCGCATTCACACAGTCCGAAGGGCATCACCAGGTACTCAAAGTGCCCGTCCTGGTGTGGAAGGCCGTCTTCCATTCATCCCCTTGCGTGATTCAAGACCCATAAATTGTTAGGCTCCTCTCAGATCCACACTTGGATGTAAGGATCCTTGCGCCCGCAGACGGTAAAGTAGCTCTGTGATCAAACGGCCAGAGGGTTACGGTTGTTTCACTGTGATCTTGTTCAGATCCCCGGTAGTCTATGCAGGGCCGTAAGGATAGAGTCCTTCGCTTTTTTTCAAAGAAGAAACCACGCCCCCGCGGGAGAGAGAATTTCGAATGAACCCTGTCCGGAGATTCTCCTGGACGTACTCCGACGTGATGGCTTGTGTCTCTGGAAACAGATAAGGGGGTAGACTCTGCCCTGATGGAGGGACTGGTGCCAGGCAGTAAGTAATCGGGCAGTCGTAAGGACGATGCGGTAGTGAAGACGATTTGGCTTGTATCTGGAGTAGCGCTACCTCACAGATACTCGGGCAGGTAGGACCGGGCAGTGGTGCACGAAGGGGTCTGAGCGGGGAGCGCAGGAAAGTCACGCGCACCAAACAGCGCACCCGACAGTTGGGACCCAAGGGTTACCTCTCCAGACGTCCAGTCAGGCTGTAGGAGAGGTGGAGCCGTCAGGCCATGGAAGTCCGAGGAGGTACCGTCACGACGGGCAGCGAAGGGCTCCTGAGTCAGAGGAGATCTGTTCTTTATGTAGCGCCCCCACGTGGAGGGGACAGTTGGCTTGGTGGCAAACGGGATGTGTCGTAAAGAACCCCCCAAAACTGAACCCAGGGGCGGGGGGGCCCCCGAATCCCTTGGGGACGTTTGGGAAAACCCTCCCGGAAATCCCCCTTTGGGCTCCCACATTTAAAGGGCAAAAATTTTCCTTTTGCTGACAGGGGCCAAAATTTTTGGCCAGTGAAAACGAGCCCAACAATCTGCTTTGGGTTTCGCTCGGTGGAGGTTGGTGACTGTGGCCTAGGAGGCCTCGGGAAAAAAAAAAACCGGTCCCAGGCGAGGAAACCGGCGAGGTTGGGCTACCCGCGCTCCGGGCCGAAGTTCCTCCTCCGTTTCCCAAAGAAAAGCACACCCCTGCGGTACCCTAACCGGGACCGGCCCCCACGGGGGAAAAGATGGGAGGTCTCAAAGCGGAAAAGAGTCCCCCCCCGGGCCCCCTTGGAGCCCTTTTCTTGAGGTGGCCCCCCAAGGGGCCCCTCTTTTTCCATGAAAGTTCCGGGCAAAGGGTTGGGGAAATTTGGAAACCGAAATAGTCTCCCAAGCCCCAGGCCCCCGGGCGTAGGTTTAGGGGCTGTCAAAAGGCGGAGGTTTTGGCACGGGGGGTTTTCCTGGGAACACACTGGGGGAAAAATCAATGAGGAACAAACGGGAGGTCCCCCGGTCCCCGGATTTTTTCCCGGTCCCAAAAAGGGTGTTAGCCCATGCCGGGGCCCCCCTTTCCCCCGGAGAGCAGGTGACCACGAAAGCCACTTTGACGCCCTCCAAGGAATAAATCGGGCCATCAGTCCACGGGGGCCAAAAAAACCCAATTGGGGTGATAAAACCCCCTGCGGGAGTTTTGGGTTTTCTCCGTCGACGGGGTTTGGGGTGACAACCCGGAAGTTGGGGGCCCCCCAGGCCCCCCCCAGGAACCGTAAAAGGAGTAACAAACCCCTTGGGGATGGGGCAAAGGGTTGCTGCTGCGGGGGCGGTGGGGGTTTTTCCCCCGCCCAAAATGGGGGGCCCAATTTGGGCCCATTTGCTGCGCCTGTTAAACCTTTTGCTGTGATGGTGGGGCATCAACCGGGCCATAAAAATCCCCCCCCCCCCCCCCCCTCCGCCAGCTGGGGAAAAAAAAAAAAAAAAAAAAAAAAAAAAAAAAAAAAAAAAAAAAAAAAAAAAAAAAAAAAAAAAAAAAAAACCCGGACCTTGGCGGAATCCAGGGCCGTACCCTACGGAAAAGGGGTCTGGTAGTGGACCACTGGCCCACCGCAAGCGAGGGTTGAAAGCCCAACCCCCAGGGAGGGAAATCTAAATTGGTCCCGGTTTTCACCGGGGACTGCCGCAAAAGAGGGATGGATTGCTGCGGCGGGAATTCCCAGGTCGCTCCACTGGGGGGAACCTTGCTTGCGGGGCGGGCCAAAAGGGGTAGGCGAGGTCCAAAATCGCCCAATTTGGGGGCTCGTAGCCCGGGGCCACCCAGGGGGTCAGGGAAAGGGGGGCAAGATTCGTGGTCGGTAAAGGGTGGGGCAGAGGGTTTTGGGTACATGGGAGACAAAACAAGACTTTCGGGGAACGTTTTTCCTCGATAGGCATGAGCACAAAGGGAAATCCGCAAAGGGAAGCCGGAAGGGCCCGGGAGTTAAATACGAAAAAGGGGCCCGGCTTTGACCAATTACGGGGCGCACGCCCCTTTTTAAATTTCACACTGCCGGCGGGGGGCCCTAGGGATTGGGGCCGCGCGGGGCCACGGGACAGAGACAGGGGGAGCAGGAGTTTGGCCCGGGTTTTTAACCCCGGCAAGGCCCCGGGGGGGTGGAGGGGGCCCCCCGGACCCGACGTGGGGGGTCGGGGGGCCGCCCCCCGGGGTGCCCGGGGCACGGTTTGGCCTGCGACCCGTGTTTTGGTTTTTGCAGGGGCATCCGTGGCCCCCTTTTGTCCTTTTGGAAAGCCCCCTTTTTCCGTTTAACCTTTAAACTTCCTGGCTGATGTTTTTGAAAAATGTTTTTTCATATTCCACAAAATCTTCTTTCTTTTTAATCCCCACCCCTTTTTGTGAAATGCTTCATTTCCCTCGGGGCAGTAAAAAAAACCCCCCAACTTGATGCTGTCCCCCCATTTTCCCCGTTGGGTTTTCGCCCTTTCCCCCCCTTCCCCAAACCCCCTCCATCCCCTTTTTCCTCCAAAAAAAAAGGGTTGGTCATTATAAAAAAAAAAGCTAAATTTTTGGGTTTTGTAAACCCCCAAAAGGCATATCTCCAAAAATGTGGTTTTTTCCTCCTTTTGGGCTTTTGGCAAACCCCGAAAATTTTGGCTTTTTATATGTTTCCTTTGGGACAATGGTTTTTTTCCTGCCAGAGGGGGCCTTTCAGCCCATGTTGATACAGTACTCGTTTAAATGTGGTTTAATAACATAACCCTTAAACCAGCTTCCCCTGCTTTTTCCCCAGGTCTTTTGTTTTTTGTTTTTGGGGGTTTGATATTTTCCATGTCGGCCCAAAGCACTTTTTATTCTGAGACATAAAACCCCTTTTCCCCCACTTTTTTTTACTTGGGGTAAATTTGTTGTACAGAGGGAACGAGGCACCTTCAGGTATCGGGAAAATTTTCACCCAAGGATGTTTCCGATTTATGAAAGCCCTTACTTTTTTCTTTTGTTTTATTTTTTGTCTAAATTTCTTTGGGACTTTCCCATGATGTAAACCCCGAAGCATTGTGTTTTTTTGGTATAAAATTTAAAAAATACATCCACAGCTTTTGTCTCTAACTCAGATTTTGCTAATAAACCTATCAGAAGCCCAAAGACATGACATCATCATAGTGCTGCCCCAAATTTTTTAAAATTGCCTTTTAGTAATCCTAGTGATGAAAAACCTTTTAAAATTTTGTAAAAAGAAATAAAAGGGCATTAAACATTCGGGCCCTTCATTATTCTGGCTTTTGGGGAAAATAGAAAAAAATTTTGTCATCCTACTTGCCTAAAAACTTTTTGGGAGGGTTTTTTTCTGATTTCATGCCCAGATAGTGAAAAAAAAAGCATAGGGTGTCTTTTTTAGTTATGAAAACTTCTGGTTTAAATTTGTCCCATGCTAATAAAAAAAAATTCCCAAAATAATTTTTAATTAGAAAAGTTGCTCGTTTTGTTAGGGGTTTTAATCATTATAGAAAATAAATTTGGCTCCCGGGCTCCTTTCAGCAAAACCTGTTTACAGGAAGTAGGACAGGCCCGGTGAGTTATTTCCTGGTTAGTGACATAACTGAGCTAAACCGACAGACAAAAAGGGGTTATGAGGGATGGCTCTCCCAGATTTAAAAAAGGGGGAGACTGGGGGGCTGTACCCCACATTATATATGAAAATATAAGTGATGGGATTTAGTATATAGATTCATGGGTTTCAGCTGGGGGGAAAGGGTTGGCTGTTGGGGGAAATTATTTTTTTTTTAGGGCCCCAAAGAAAACCTGTAACCCCCACCCACTAGCCCCGTAAAGAGAAAGACCCAAACATGCGTTTAATATGTTTTTTAACAACATTTTTAAGTATTTCTACACGGGTTTGTTACAGATATTTTACTTGCTTACTTTAGTATTACTCCCCTATATTTTTCTTTTTTTTTTGGGGTTTCTCACACAACCCCTTTAAACACTTGATCTTAATGATAGGTCATTTTCTGAAGACACACGGTAGAAAAATTCCTTAGCAACTTGAACTATGACGATCAGAATAAATCCCCAGATTAATGACCTTTCTCCACTGATATAGTAATCATAACGTGTTATTCATTATCCTTTTGGATACTACAGATTACCCATTCCATCCGCTACTTTAGTTTTCCCGCCTCTGACCCCAGTTTCCCAATTTTTTATATAATTAAAAAAACCAAGAAAAGAAGACAAAGGGAAAATGGGGCAAATCAAATTTAAAGGGCAGTAAAAAAAATAAATCTTTATTAGGGACAAAACACCAGAAAAGGACAAAATAAAAACAATTAAAAAGCAAACAGCTGAAAAAAATCAAAAAATTTTTTTTTTTTTTAATTGGTTTTCATTGGGCATTTCAATTTTAATTTAAAATTTTTTTTCCATTTTGTTGTGGGTTTTTTTAATTATTCCAAAAATCAAAGAAATTTTTATAGCTTTTTTAAACCCCTTAAAGGGGTTGTCCTTTCAAAAAATTACCGCTTTTAGGGATGTAGGGAACATAAAATCAAGACTTTTTCCATATACGATAGTCTTTTGATATTACCTTGGTCAAGAGGTAAGAGTGCATACAGGCTTCTCTGGTTATCATCCTGCTCTCCTCTCTGTCTTACCTGAGAGCAGGAACTGATGTCACCAGGAAAGGACAGGGCTTGAGAAAAAGGGGGTGTTATTTCTAACAAAAAAAAGGGGAAATTTTTTTTTGAGTTTCCGAAAAACCCTTTTGCCCCAAAAGATTTTCATTTTCCTTTTCAGTCATGTCGTGCAATTAGAAGAGCTGGGAATAAAAGCGTTTAAATTTTTCAGGTTAAGGGTTGGGTAAATTTATGACACAATTAGATGAGGAGGAATTTGGGGAATTTTGAAGCTGCCTGTGGTCATGTGAAAAAGCATGGTTAAGACAACCCCTTTTTTTTAAATGGGCCCCTTGGCTTACATGTTGTTGGGATAAGGCCTTAATGCATTAAATTTTTTGAAAATGTAAAGGAAGCTGTAGAGGGTTTTAATGGAACCCCTTAATTTTTTCCCCCTAATACCTTTTTTTGGGGGTCTGTTTCCCTTTGTCCCGAGCCCTTTTCCAAACAGGGTTATTTCATGGGGATATTTTATAAAATAAAAACCCAACAGAAAGCTCTGCATATGCCCCCTTTGGTTAAAAACCATATGGTGCAATATGTCACCCATTAGAAAACCCTGCGGATTCTGTTACCACCGCCAGTCCCTTTTGCCATTGCTCTGGGAAAATGCAATAGGCTTTGCCAAAAATCCCTAATTAATTAATTCCAAAGTTGTGTTTTTAACCCGAAAAAACTTTTCTGAGTTCCCTTTTAAATCAGTAACTGTATTAAAAACCAGTTTTTCTTTATTGATAATTTTGGGATTGGTGCCCTTTAAAAGTTTTACAGATTTCTAGCACTAGTTCCACTTTGAAAAATTTCCCCAAATGCCAAAAAGCAATTATTTTTTTTTAATGAAACCCTGGAAGGGCTTTTCCCCCCCTCAAAACCTTAAACCCGGGCCCCTTGCCCCTTTTAAAAAAATTCGGACCTGTTTTTACAAAAATCCTTTCCCCAACTCATTTCAAATTTCATTTTGGGTTCTCCCCAAAATCTTTCCCGTACTGGGGATTTTAAAAAATAGATCCATTCCCGATCTAAACAAACTGTTTTTTAAAAGTTTTCCCCTTCCCGTGGGGCAAACAAAAGTAAATTTACTTTAAAAAAAAGGGGTTTTAATTAATTAGTTATTTTTTAAAGCCCCTTTTCACGTGTTCAGTGGGAAAAATTTAAAAGTTTTTTCCCAAATGGGAAAACAAAATACTAATCAAATGAAATTTTTGCTTTAAAAACATTTTAAAATTTTTTTAGCCCAAACTAAAAAATCCTGGAAATGGCCTCATAGGCTGTCCTGGCTTCTCGTAAAAAACCACAATAGGCAATACAAGAATTTGGCTTCATATCAGTGGCGGGCAACATTTGGGCCCAGGGGTTAAATTGCATCATTTTAGGGGCCTCCCCCTAAAGGCTCCCTTTGGCATTTTTTTTTTTTCTTTGGGGCTGTACCCCCGTGTAAAAGTTCAAACTTTGTGAAAACCCTTTTTTACTTCCCCACTGTATCCAGGAATAGAGTTCATATTGCTCCTGCTTGCAGCCGAGAACTTTTTTTTTTTTGTAATGAAATGGAGATATAGTTCCTCATTTCCAACAAACTATAATGTACAGCAGGAGTCCCCAACTAGTTCAGTAAAAGGGCTTCTTTTTCCCAGGTCTGTGGGCAGGGGGAAAAGTCCCAAACGAAACCCCCTTAAGGGTTTTGTTGTGTACTTTTCACGTCATAATAAAGCCCGGGTTTCTTTAGAAGTATGTTTCCCGCTAACGCATCCTTCATAAACGCTCTGTGACGGCTCCCATGGACTCTCCCCCATTCCCCAAACGCAAAGCGGGGAGGATGGGAATGGCATGTCAACTCCTTTCTCCCGGCGCATAATACGCGTCGGGCAAAATGTCGGGTAATCCTAGCTCTTAATGAGAGCTATGAATTACAGTGTTTGCGGTCCGTACTTTAGAGCGCAATTTTCCCCTCTGAAATTTAAAGGGCCGCCCAAAAACACCATGTGAAAATTACCCTAAAGGTATGTTTAATGAAAGTCTTTGGAAAAAACCCGCACCTTTCCCTAGAAAATTTTTGCAAGAAAAGACCCCGGCTTTCTCGAGGGAGATTTTTGCCCCCAAATATAAAAACCCATCTATCTATCTAATTTTTATTGTAAAAGGGGCCAAAAGGTTCCTCGTAGATGGTAGGTATTTTTCCCAAAAGGTTTTACCCGGTGAATTTTGAAAAACCTTTTTTCCTTTGATTCCCCGCAACAGTTTTTTTCTGCTTGGGGTGTTTCTGTGTAGGTTCCGGGTCAGGTTTTTTATGGAGCGGCATTCCAAGAGCCATAATTTTTTTTAATTTTTTCTGATACATAGCCGTATGAGAACTGTTTTATGCAGGACAAGTTATATTTCAGGGTGCATATAACACACAGTTTTTTTCTGCAATTGTTTTTCTTTTGTATTAAGTTTGCAGTATAAGTAACATCACTTTATTCTCTTGCTCGATAAAATTGCAGCAATGCTAAGTTTTTATGGTTTTATTAAAAGAGGTATTTTCTCAACATTCACTTTGATGGCATATCGATAGGATATGTCATCAAAGCATGGTAGGGTGTACCAAGACTATGGCAGGATGTAATAGGAGGAATTACATGACAGCTAAGGAAGCCTTTATTAGATTTCTGGCTGCTATGGCAACTGCTCAGCAACCTGCTAACTTGTTGTGAGAGTGCCAACTGTGTCGTGCATTTAGACACTGCCGCCGCAATGGCCATGGTGTCTAAATGGTTAAACAGCAGGGATCAGAGCCGACTAATCCCTGCTGTTAGTGGTGGGTGGAGCATGTTCAGAGAGCCTTCGTGTCGCCATAACAAAATGTCATGGTGTGGTTTAAATCTGTAGTATGATTAATAGGCCTAAGGGTGCTTCCACACGGTGCGTTTTTTACGCGTTTTTTGTGCAGAAATGTATAACATTGATTGCTGTGCCTTTCTGCACAAAAAACACATCTAAAAATGCACCGTGTGAAAGCACCCTAAGGACCTTTGACATGTGACTGTGATGTCACCAAAGATCCTTAAGCCTTTTACATCACACCACACAGGAGGAGGAAGAGCCAGTGGTCTATATATGATGAGGGTGCTTCAGTGGTCTATATGTTAGGTGAGGGCTTCAGTAATCTTTATATGAGGAGGGAATCTCAGTAGTCTATACATAAGGAGGGAGCTACAATGGTCTACACGTGAAAAGCGGGTTACAGCACCAGTCTATACATGAGGAGAGGGCTACAGCAGCGCTCTATACGTGAGGAGAGGGCTACAGCAGCGCTCTATACGTGAGGAGAGGGCTACAGCAGCGCTCTATACGTGAGGAGAGGGCTACAGCAGCGCTCTATACGTGAGGAGAGGGCTACAGCAGCGCTCTATACGTGAGGGAGGGCTACAGCAGCGCTCTATACGTGAGGAGAGGGCTACAGCAGCGCTCTATACGTGAGGAGAGAGGCTAACAAGTAGCGCCTCTATACTGTGAGGAGAGGGCTACAGTAGTGCTCTATACATGAGTAGAGAGGGGGCTACAGTAGTGCTCTATACGTGAGGAGAGGGCTACAGCAGCGCTCTATATGTGAGGAGAGGGCTACAGCACGAGTCTATGAGAGGAGGTGGCTACAGCAGCGCTCTATATGACAGGAGGGGGCTACAGCAGCGGTCTATATGTGTCAGGAGGGGGCTACAGCAGCGGTCTATATGTGTCAGGAGGGGACTACAGCAGCAGTCTATATGTGTCAGGAGGGGGCTACAGCAGCAGTCTATATGTGTCAGGAGGGGGCTACAGCAGCAGTCTATATGTGACAGGAGGGGGCTACAGCAGCGCTCTATATGTGAGGAGAGGGCTACAGCAGCGCTCTATATGTGAGGAGAGGGCTACAGCAGCGCTCTATATGTGAGGAGAGGGCTACAGCAACGCTCTATATGTGAGGAGAGGGCTACAGCACCAGTCTATATGTGAGGAGGGGGCTACAGCAACGCTCTATTGTGAGGGAAGGCTACGCAACGCTCATATGTGAGGAGAGGGCACACACCATCTAATGAGGAGGTGGCTACTGCAGCGCTATATATGTGAGGAGGTGGCTACAGCAGCACTCCATATGTGAAGAGGTGGCTACAGCAGCTCTCTATATGTGAGAAGAGGGCTACATCAGTGATCTATATGTGACATGTACATGGGACACTATTTTTGTCTGGGGCACAGTTTGAGGCAGGGGCGTCGCTAGGCTGTTTTATTCGGGGCTCGGGCCCCGAATAAAACACCCTGTGCCCCGAGTCTCCCGGGCTCCAGGCCTCTGCCCTGGGCCTGAAGCACCGACTGGCCCTTCAGCTGCATGTGCGTCCGCTGGACACACACACAGCTGAGGGCTTCTGCGGGGCAGAGAGCGAGCGCTCCCTGCCCCGCAGTCAGTGTCGGACCGACAGGTCCGACACAGCGTGGGCGCCGGGTCCTCACAGGGCTTAGGACCCGCAGCGGCGCCGTTCGCCTCAGCCGGAAGCGTCGCGATGATGTGATGTCATCACGACGCTGCCTCTCCTCGGGCGCACAGCGCGTCATAGGCCGTGCGCCCGAGGAGCTGCCGGAGGAGCGCGCGGCTGAAGAGGACGGAGCGCGCTCGCCGGGGGAGTTAAGGTGAGTATTAATGTTGTTATTTTTACCTGCCTCAGTGCCCCCATATACTGCCTGTGCCCCTATATGCCTGCCTGTGGACCCCATATACTGCCTGTGGCCCCCATATACTGCCTGTGGCCCCCATATACCTGCCTGTGGCCCCCATATACTGCCTGTGGCCACAATATCCGTGCCTGTGCCCCTATATGCCTGCCTGTGGCCCCCATATACTGCCCGTGGCCCCATATCCCTGCCTGTGCCCCTATAATGCCTGCCTGTGGCCCCCTATATCCTGCCTGTGGCCCCCTATATCCTGCCTGTGGCCCCCATATCCCTGCCTGTGGCCCACATATTCTGCCTGTGGCCCCCATATCCCTGCCTGTGGCTCCCATATCCCTGCCTGTGGCCCCCATAATGCCTGCCTGTGGCCCCCATACGCCTGCCTGTGGCCACCATATGCTGCCTGTGCACCTATATACCTGCCTGTGGCCCCCATATACTGCCTGTGTCCCTATATACCTGCCTGTGGCCCCTATATACTGCCTGTGTCCCTATATACCTGCCTGTGGCCCCCATATACTGCCTCAGTGACCCCATATACTGCCTCAGTGACCCTAAATTCTGCCTCAGTGCCCCTATATACCTTCTTGTGGCCCCTATATACTGCCTCAGTGCCCCCATATACTGCCTGTGGCCCCATATACTGCCTCAGTGCCCCTATATACCTGCCTGTGGCCCCATATACTGCCTGTGCCCCCCTATATACTGCCTGTGGCCCCATATACCTGCCTGTGGCCCCTATATACCTGCCTGTGGCCCCTATATACCTGCATGTGGCCCTATATATCTGCCTGTGGCCCCATATATCTGCCTGTGGCCCTATATACTGCTTCAGTGCCCCTATATACCTAACTGAGGGGACTGCTATACCTATAATTAAGGAGTTGCTGGAAATGTGAGGATTCTAAGATATTTGTGTCCAAATCCTCAGGGACGAGTCGTGGCCGGGAGCAATCAGCATGAAGGTGTGAACCGGATGGAGAAGAAAAGGGAAAGTGAACGACGCTGATCAGAAAAGACGTCTCTGGTGAGTCACTAAATGTAACTGCAGTGCAATCACTTTTATGTCTGCAGAGCCTACATACAACTAGGATCTACCACTATCTGGTCACTGTATGGCGGTGGTATATGTAATCAGAGCCTGTGTACAGCTGATAGTCACATGTGGGGGTTGCGTTCAGTCAGGGTCTGGCAGGATTATTTGAGCCTTAAGTAGTAATAGTTTTGGGTCTTGTTTTGTAGGAGGGTTTTAGTAACACATCACTTGTCATGGTAGATTGCTCCATGTGTAGGTGGATGTTTTGGTGACTGTTTAGGGGTATTGTCATATGAAGGTGAGAAGTTCTGAAAAGTAAATTTGTCATTGGTGATTTTTACTGTACAGTGACTGCTGAGGAGATGGACGGGATCTGTGTGGATGTGCAGAAAATTAGTGACAGGAACAGAAGGTTTTTCTCTGTAAAAAAAACATCCGCAGTTCACAATGAGGCACGAAAAATGTCGTGTGAACCCAGCCCTACCCAGAAAAACACAAAGGGCCCGAGCCCCGGATGTTTTAGGACCCTAGCAACGCCCCTGGTTGAGGCATTATCTGTTTGACTTTATTTTTGGGGGACACTGGCAGTATTATTTTTAAGTTCAGCGGGTATCGTTATGGGGCAGCAAGAGGGACAGCACTGAGGGTAGCAGTAGGAAAGGGATTTTTTGAGAAGATAAGGAATATCTTCGGAGGACACTGGAAAACAAGTCGTCATGAAAGTCCTGACTGGATAAAGGAGAAAAGAGAAAGTTAATGCCTCAAGTGTGAGACGTCCTCTGTGAGTCAACATTTTTACAATAGTATGTCTCAAGAAATCAATAGAGTTGTTTTTATAACATTTAGTTTATTGTGGTGACATAATCCACAATGTTCAGGGGGAGTAGATCCAATCATGAACCCTTTGCCCTGGCACCACAAAAAGTGTTAAACTTTTGGATGGGGCCCCCTCTCCCACCCCCACACCCTCCATCCCAACCACGACCGGTTATTGGGACATGCAGTTACTAGATAATACAAGGTGCAAGTTAGGCAGGTCTCAGTTAGATAGGTAGGCTACAGACAGGTAGATTGGCCCGAAGTAGGCAGTAGTTAGGCCCCAGTTAGGTAGGCAGCCCTAAGGTAGTTAGGATGGTTGTAAGTAGGCCCCAGGTAGCCAACTAGGCAGTAGCTGGGCCACAGTTAGGCTGTAGGTAGGCCACAGGTAGCTAGGCTATAGGTGGGCTCATATAGATAGGCAGGTAAATAGGCTATAGGGGGCTCCAAATAGGCAGGCTTTAGATAGGCTATATGGGGTCTATTTAGGCAGGCAGAGTTTAGGGTAGTATATAGGAGCCCCAGATAGGCAGGCAGGGTCTAGGGCAGTATACAGGGGCCCCATATAAGCAGGCAGGGTCTAGGATAGTCTATAGGGGCCCCATATAGTCAGGCATGGTCTAGGGCAGTATACAGGGGCCCCATATAGGCAGGCAGGGTCTAGGGCAGTATACAGGTTCCCCATATAGGCAGGCAGGGTCTAGGGCAGTATACAGGGGCCCCATATAGGCAGGATCTAGGGCAGTATACAGGGGCCCCATATAGGCAGGGTCTAGGGCAGTATACAGGGGCCCCATATAGGCAGGCAGGATCTAGGGCAGTATACAAGGGCCCCATATAGGCAGGCAGGGTCTAGGGCAGTAAATAGGGGCCCCACATAGGCAGGTAGGGTCTAGGGCAGTATACAGGGGCCCCACATAGGCAGGCAGGGTCTAGGGCAGTATACAGGGTCCCCACAAAGGCAGGCAGGGTCTAGGGCAGTATCCAGGGGCCCCACATAGGCAGGCAGGGTCTATGGCAGTATTCAGGGGCCCCATACAGGCAGGGTCTAGGGAAGTATACAGGGGCCCCATATAGGCAGGCAGGGTCTAGGGCAGTATACAGGGGCCCCACATAGGCAGGCAGGGTCTAGGGCAGTATACAGGGGCCCCACATAGGCCGGCAGGGTCTAGGGCAGTATACAGGGTCCCCACATAGGCAGGCAGGGTCTAGGGCAGTATAAAGGGGCCCCATATAGGCATGCAGGGTCTAGGGCAGTATACAGGGGCCCCATATAGGCAGGCAGGGTCTAGGGCAGTATACAGGGGCCCCATATAGGCAGGCAGGGTCTAGGGCAGTATACAGGGGCCCCACATAGGCAGGCAGGGTCTAGGGCCGTATACAGGGGCCCCACATAGGCAGGCAGGGTCTAGGGCAGTATACAGGGGCCCCACATAGGCAGGCAGGGTCTAGGGCAGTATACAAGGGCCCCACATAGGCAGGCAGGGTCTAGGGCAGTATACAGGGGCCCCACAAAGGCCGGCAGGGTCTAGGGCAGTATACAGGGTCCGCACATAGGCAGGCAGGGTCTAGGGCAGTATACAGGGGCCCCATATAGGCAGGCAGGGTCTAGGGCAGTATACAGGGGCCCCATATAAGCAGGCAGAGTTAATTACTGTTGAAAAAACAAGAAATCACTTACTCACCTGCCCCACGCTCCTTCGCAGCTCAGCTCCTGGGCAGTCTGTGCTCAGCGCAATGATATGACGTCATCGCGAAGCCCATGTCAGCGCTGTGGGCCGGAGCCTGCTAGTGTTAAGGCCTAGCAGGCAGATTAGCAGAGCGGAGCGCTGGGGGCGCTCCTCTCTGCTAACTCCGGGCAGTCAGAGGTAGGAAAAGCCGGGCCCCGCAGCTCTGCTTCCACCAGCAGTGAACTGGTATGTTCACTACCGATTGGCGCAGGAGCCGAACTACCAGGGTAGCGGACGTGGCAGCAGCTGCTACATCTCCTACCCCGGTAGTTATGCCCCTGGAATGATATTTTCCCCGCAGTCTATGAACCCCCTTTCTATGAGAATAGTGATTGTGTCCAGTTAGCGTAGAAGGAAGTATTGAGAGTGTGTATATATACACATACATATAAATACAGTGGGTACGGAACGTATTCAGACCCCGTTAAACATTTCACTCTCTTGCATGGCAGCCATTTGGTAAGATCCAAAAAGTTATTTTTTTGCTCATTAATGTACACTCTGTACCCCATCCTGAAAGAAAAAGAAAGAAATGTAGATATTTTTGCAAATTTCACATGGTCATAAGTATTTAGACCCTTTGCTGTGACACTCATATTTAACTCACATGCTGTCCTTTTTCTTCTGATCCTCCTTGAGATGGTTCTACTCCTTCATTGGAGTCCAACTTTGTTTAATTAAACTGATTGGACTTGATTAGGAAAGGCACACACATGTCTATATATAAGATATCAAAGTGCATGTCAGAGCACATGAGAATCATGAGGTACTGCCCAAGGAGCTCAGAGACAGAATTGTGGCAAGGCACAGATCTGGCCAAGGCTACAAAAGAATTTCTGCAGCACTCAAGGTTCCTAAGAGCACAGTGGCCTCCATAATCCTTAAAGGGGATTTATCGCTTCATCAGTTGGTCTGTTTCATTGTACTTTCAGTTTCTCAGCTCCTCAAATCGAGGGGCGTCTCTTCCACTCCCTTCTGGGTGTTTCTTAACTGAAGGGGGATGACATCATCCCCCCCTTCACTGTTCATGCTCGCTCCCGAGTCAGTGTGTTTGTTTAAAATCAGTGGGACGGGACAGCACATGCCTGCTCTCCCCCCCCCCCTCTCTCTGACTGAGTCCACATGTCACTGTGTCGTTCCTCTCCCTATGCAGTCTTATTTTGTAAGAGCTGTATGTTTACATACCACAGCCCTGAATTCAGTCTAGACAGTCTTCTATGAACTCAGAGCACTGCTCTCTTCTCCTCTCACAGCTGGAGGTTTGTTACAGTTGAATCCAGTCTTCTATGAACTCATCCAGAGCAGCACAGATCTGTCTCCTTTCTATGTTTACACGCAGAAGAATTAGGCACCGAGCACAATTCTGCTGTTTTTTGATTGTAGAAGCAGCTGCAGTGTTACTGTGCAGCTGCTGGCTGTGCAGAGTGAAAGGCAGGAATGCATGCTCCCGTGAATACGACCGGGGGCCAGACAGAATGTAAATTAGTAGAGCCATTAGCCAATGAAATGAAAGGTGGAATCCAACCAGCACTGGGGAACAGTGTTTACAGAAAACGAAGATAAGGGAGACAGTGAAAACAAGTCAGCTTTGCAAATGACATCCAACTGCAAAGTTGCTTATTTTCACTGTCCCCTTATTCTGAAGACCATTTAATGTAATGATAAAACCCCTTTAAATGGAAGTTTGAGACGACCACAACTCTTCCTCGACCTGGCCATCCAGCAAAACTAAGCAATCGTGGGAGAAGAGCCTTTTTGAGAGAGGTAAAAAAGAACCCCAAGATCACTGTAGCTGAGCTCCAGAGGTAGTAGGGAGATGGGAGAAAGTTCCACAAAATCAACTATCACTGCAGACTTCCACCAGTCGGGGCTTTATGGCAGAGTGTGCAGACAGAAGCCTCTCCTGTGTGCAAGACATATGAAAGCCCGCATACAGTTTGCAGAAAAATACATGGAGGACTCCCAGACTATGAGACATAAGATTCTCTGGTCTGATGAGATTAAGATTGAACATTTTGGAGTTAATTGTAAGCGGTATGTGTGGAGAAAACCAGGCACTGCTCATCATCTGCCCAATACAATCCCAACAGTGAAACATGGTGGTGGCAGCATCATGCTATGAGGATGTATTTCAGCTGCAGGTATAGGACGACTGGTTGTATTTGAAGGAAAGATGAATGCGGCCAAGTACAGAGATAACCTGGATGAAAAACTCTTCCAGAGTGCTCTGGACCTCAGTCTGGGCCGAAGGTTCATCTTCCAACAAGGCAATGACCCTAAGTACACAGCTAAAATAACAAAGCAGTGGCTTCAGAACAACTCTGTGACCATTTTTGACTGGCTCAGCCAGAGCCCTGACCTAAACCCAACTGAGCATCTCTGGAGAGACTTGAAAATGGCTGTCCACCAATGTTCACCATCGAACCTGAGGGAACTGTAGAAGATCTGCAAGGAGGAATGGCAGAGAATCCCCAAATCCAGGTGTGAAAAACTTGTTGCATCATTCCCAAGAACACTCATGACTGTAGCAGCTCACAAGGGTGATTCTACTCAACACTGAGCAAAAGGTCTGAATACTTAGGACCATGCGATATTTCAGTTTTTTTTTTTTTTTTAAACAAATTTTATTGCATTTTCAAACATTTAAACAGTGAACACATATCTCTGACATGTAATAGTGGTCATACATGTTTGCATAATCTCCAGGCCTGTGCCTGGAATATGTAGATAATACATACAGAGAAAACATCAATTTACAAGGGTATAAATGAAATTAAATTAAACAAAATATAAACAAAACAAAATATCAACACTAATAAAGTGCAACTGCGTCCTATCTGCGTCTCACGCGCCCGTATGGTCTTTAATGGAACCTCATACTCAAGTCCAAAGTTCCTCAGACCTGAAGTCTCCCCAGTGTGCCCCCGATTCCCTCCCTACAGTACCAATCGGTATATTGAACTCTGCATAAGGGCTTCTATCTCCTGTTGGAATAATGCGATTCTATGAAGGTTCTCCAACGTCTGAAAAACCCTGGGGTTGGGATCTCCTTACGCCTCTCCGTCTCCAGTTTGTCAGCTATAAGATAATCCTCCAGCTGCTTTATGACCCCGGAGATTGACGGGAGAGTGGGCTTCAGCCATAACTGTAAGAGACTTCGTTTCGCTGCCAAAAGAGCAATATGAATTATTCCCGGAAAACCGGTGGAGTGGACTGACTCCTCAGAGTCCTCTCCCTCATCCGCGTCTGGAGGCCTAGGGCAGTGGAAGATCAGGAGTTCATAATGCTTCTCTAGGGTGACCCCGAAGTGAAGCTGAATATACTGAAGGACTGTGTCCCAGTAAGCTTGTGTATAGCTGCACTCCCACAGACCATGTCATAGGTCCGTTTTATGTGTGCCACATTTAGGGCAGTGCTGCAACATATCAGGAAAATTTTTAGAGGGGGGGAGATTGAAGGCGTAGATGGCGTTGTGAATTATTTTGAAGTAAGTTTCCCGCCAGGTCTCGCAGATGATGTGTTTCCGTACGGTCACAACACCCTTCGGGATCAAATCTGGGATCTGGGCATTTCCCAATCGGCGGCTCCAGTAGTGGAATGCCTGAGAGGCTACCCGTTTCCTGCACCACCCTCTCATATCAGCATAGAGCCTCGATAGACAATATGTCTCCCTGTGAGTGGTGACAAAAGTATCAAAATCGTTAGGAATGGTCTCCTTGGAGACATCTCTTAGTCTCCCATTACAGAACTAGAAGAGCTGATAGGCAGCCAAAAGTTGTGATTTGGGTAAGGAGAACTTCTCAAGCATCTGCGAGGGCTTTAGCCATCTCAGAGAAATCACGTACATTAGCTGTCCCTCATTGGCCAGACCCTCCTCCTCCACTTCCTGAACATCGGGTTACTCTGACCCAGCGGAAATTCGGGGTGGTCCCAAATGGGCATGTCCTTGGAGAGAGCGAAGGAAAGGCCTAAGCGTGTCCTCAGCTCTTTCCAGGCCATTATTGTTTCGCGGAACAGGGGGGACAATTTAATCAGAGAAGGCAACCTAGGGTATTTAGTATGGAACAAGGTCTGTGGGTGCCAAGGGCAGATTAACTCTCTTTCTAATCCCAATTTGAGAAGCGGGAACAACCTCCAATCCAGTCTAGCATATGACGGGTCAAACAAGCCAGGTTATATCCCCTAACATCTGGGAAATTCAGTCCGCCTGCACTAACTGGCAGGATTAGTTTATGTAGCCAATACGGGGTTTTTTCCCTGCCCATATAAATCTGGAGAAGCATGAGTTAATGTGGTTGATGTCTGCGTGTTTGAGCAGGAATAGGAGGGTCTGTAGGGGGTATAGCAGCTGTGGGAAGCAGACCATTTTTATGACATGACATCTACCGGCGAGTGACAGTGGCAGTGAGGTCCAACGCTTCAGGTCCTGGGAGATTTTATTTATAAGAGGGGGAATATTTAACTTATACATAGAGTCCGGAGTCCTACCCACCTTGATACCCAAATAGGTGATGTGTTCCTGAGCCCGGGTAATGTTGATCCATGTTCGCCCACTGGGACTGTGATAGCTTCGGGCCAATTTCTAACAATTCACTCTTGGACACGTTTACTTTAGACCCTGATAGCGTGCCGAAATAGAGCAGCAACTCCAGCACTGGTGAGAGTTGGGTCAGGGGAGCAGACATGAATAGTATGAGATCGTCCGCAAACAAAGCGGTCTTCACCTCTTTGTCTCCTATCCGGATCCCCGAGAAGAGGTCAGAATCCTCAAGTACCCGTGCCAAGGGTTCTAAGGCCAAATTAAAAAGTAAGGGGGAAAGCGGACATCCCTGTCTTGTCCCTTTCTGGAGGGAGATTTTTGGGGAAAGGAAACCCGGGGTATGAATTTGGGCCGTTGGGGCGTCGTAAATGGCCGAGAGGACAGACCGAAACGTCCCTGTAATTCCCATGGTATCCAGGACAAACCAAAGCCAGTCCCATCGCACGTTATCGAAGGCCTTTTCTGCGTCTAAGGCCACCAGGACAGGCCTCTCCCCTGGCAATGGTTTGTGTCGGACTCTTTCCAATACTGCAAGCACTTTCCTGATGTTTCCCACCGCCGCTCTTCCCTTGATGAAGCCCTTTTGGGAGGGTCCAATCAAGTGTGGCATATAACACGCGAGACGATCAGCCAATATCTTTGACAGGATCTTCTGGTCAATGTCTATGAGGGATATGGGCCTATATGATGCAGGGAGCAGCGGGTCTTTCCCTTTCTTCGGGATAATTTTAATATATGCGTTTTTTGATTCTGGGCGAACAGGCTCATTATGCAGTATCGAGTTATAGTAGTCGGTGAGGATGGGGGTGATCTGATCACTCAGAATCTTGTATACCTCCCCCGAGAACCCATCAGGTCCCGGGGCGAATAGCCATCTTGACCTCCTCCTCAGTTATGTCCGCATTCAGTTCCTCCCTCTGGAGATCTGACAAGTGCGGCAATTTGACTTTGGAGAGGAATCGCTGTCCATCCTCTGCTTGAAATTGACCCTCTGATGAGTACAGTGTGGCATAAAATTGTCTGAGCGTGTCGTTGATCCTTACCGGATCAGTGGTAATGGTACCTTCGGGTGTGCGGAGAGCTTGAATGTGTGCAGGTTTGTAGGCCCCCTTCAGTAGCCGGGAAAGAAGTTTCCCGGATTTGTTTCCGTACCTGAAGAGTGTGGAGTGTAAGTGTGACCTATGTAGTTCCTCTCTACGATCTGCCCAAAGGTCAAACTCCCGCTTGGCCTGTTCCCATTCCCGTTTGGGTTTGTCAGAGCTATCCCCAAGGAAGGTCTTATAGGTCTCCCTAACCTTTTCTGAGGCGGTCAAATAGGCCTCCTTCAGCTTGCGTTTATAAGCGGAGGTATAGGCTAAAACCCTGCCTCTAAGCACCGCTTTTGCAGTCGCCCAATAGAGTGAAGGATCTTCCCGGTGGGACTGGTTGTCAGAAGCATAGGTCATCCACCAACCCCTGACCATCTCAGCAAAAGTATCCGTTTTTGCAAGATAAGAAGGAAACTTCCAAATAAAGTCTGCACCTCTCGGAAAGAATTCCATCAAATCCACAGAGATTGGGGAGTGATCAGAGATGACCATGTTCAAAATTCTGGCACTTTCAATTCTAGTTTGGAGGGTGTCAGATACCAGAAGATGGTCCAACCTAGACCACGACTGGTGAACCGGGGAGTAATAGGTGTAATCCCGCTCATCAGGATTCCGCTCCCTCCAACAGTCGTGGAGATTAGTGGCATCCAAGAGGCGGCGTAAAACTCCCTTTTCAGACTTGGAAATGACTTTTCTGCCTGCTTGGGATGTTGGCCCTCCCCTCCTATCCTCAAGCTGGTCTAAGACCGCATTCATGTCTCCTCCAATAATTTGGCATTGATTTTGATCGGCACAAATCCTCTCCGCTAACTCCCTGAAAAATACCCGGTTCTGACCATTGGGTCCATAGATATTAAAGATGCTAAGGTCACATTCTCCCCACTTGATTACTAAGTGCGAGACTCTTCCCTCAGTGTCGTGTTCGTGTGAGACCAGCTCAAAAGGGAAATTTTTATGGATGAGCGTGACCACCCCTGCCTTGCCACACGTAGACGGGGAGCCAAAGGCGTGACCCACCCACAGCTTCTCCAACCGCTTAATGTCATCAGCCTGCAAGTGCGATTCCTGTAGGAGAACCACATCAGGGCGAAGTCTCTTTAGATGCCGGATCACCTTCATCCGTTTATTCGGGGAACGGAGCCCCTTTATGTTCCAGGAGATGATCCGCATATAAAGGGTATCTCTATGTGGGAGAGCTGCGGGTTGGCACTTAATATGTCAGGTGGACTCAAAAATTTTTGGCAGATCATCGGGGGCATCAAATTAGAGCATGGAAGATGGACGCAGTAGAACACTGACAAATTTAACAAACTAGTAAACTGGCATAACAGGCATGCAAACATTTGCCAGCCGGCAGAAATGTAAAATGACGCTGAAGGAGGGCTGTTACATGCACCGCCTTCAATGCGTTGGAAGGACTTCCTTTTTTCCTTCAGCATGAAACACCCTTTCTAAGTGAGAGACAGTACCCCCCCTCCCCCACCGGCAAAACCTTTAAGCTACTAGAATTTTCTAGAGTTTTCTAGATTGGCCTATGAACAATTATAAAGGAAATTACATCTCAAAACAGTCGTAAAAGACCCCTGTGTTACTCCACGTCCCTTCAGCTAAGAAAAATGATGGAAACAACTCTTGGGTGCAGTCCGTACAGCCAGCCCTCCCCATCCCCAAAACCTGATCCTCGTCGAGCAGGTCGGTCAGTCCCCTCAGTCCGGAGTAGAGTCCCGTTGACGCCTCCGTCTCGGCTGGCGGCCTTCTTTAGGAGAGAGTGGGGGCGGTGATAGAGATCGCGAGCGAGTCCATGAGCTCCCTCTCCGTCCTCTCTTGAAGGTCTCTTGGGAGTCAGCTGCAGTCGTCTCAGCCGATCGCGGTGGTCGAGCTGGTGTTTTGGAGGCGGGAGCCTCTCTGAAGCTGGTCAAGTCGCATAGATCCTCTTCCGCTTCCACTGCTGAGTTATAGAACCTGGGCGGGCCATCAGGATCCAGCACCTTGAGGGTGGCCGGGTAGAGAATCTGATATCGAATCTTGCTGTACAAATTTTGCTGAAGGCGCGCCTCTTCTGGGAGACCTCTGCAGAGAAGTCTTCAAATAGCAGCACTTTATGCCCCTGGAGTAGTAGTGGCTTGTTGCGCCTGCGATACGCCCTCAGGATTTCAGCCTTGTCAGTAAAGTCCAGGAACTTCATTATCACAGTGCGGCTCTTCTGTCGTTGCTGAGATTTAGATGCTGGAGCTATCTTCCCCTCCGGGCCCACTCTGTGTATTCTTTCGATACGGCAGCCATGGTTGATGCCCAGGGCAGCGGGCAGCTCTTCCTGGCAGAGGGGTTGTAGGTCGCGCTGTTTGAACGATTCAGGGAGACCCACTAGCCTCAGGTTACTCCGCCTGGAGCGGTTTTCAAGGTCTTCGATGCGTTCTTGTTGCACCAGTTGTGCTTTGGCGCAGAGTTTCAGACGGGCGTTCAGAGTGCTGTTGTCAGTCTCCAGGTCATTTACTCTGTTCTCTAATTCTTCGAGTCTGGCAGAGTGAGCTTGAACATCCTGCTGTAGCTTGAGCAGAGAGGCCTGGACAGTGGATTCAAGGGCCGCCTGCAGATCTGGTGCTATTTGTCTTGCTACTTCTGTAGCCAGGAGCTTGTAATCAATCGGCACAGTGCAGGCTGGGTTCTGCGAATCCTGGGACCCCTCTGGGCAGAAATCAGGGAGGGATTCTTCATCGTTCACTTCCCCCTTGCTGCTGCTGGCACTGCTGTGTTGTCTCTCCCTGTCCCTGGCCGGCACGTGGCTGGTGGAGGCCATTTTAGGTATAGCCTGTGGCTGATCTCGTGGTGCTCCGGTCTTCTGGGCACTACGTAGGAGGTATTTCTCCATTAGGGAGTATAACAGACAGGACGTGGGGGGGGTTTGTAGCCCCTCTGGACGCCAGGCGTGTCCACTGCGCGAGTAACAGGAGAAGGCCCGGCGCGGGTCGCCCCCAGTCAGCGTCCCCTTGTTTTTGTGTGGCAGGACAGCTCTAGAGGGCCCTCCTTCTGCAGGCAGGCTGTTTGTTCCGGGTAGAATATGTGCAGGCAGCCCGGGGTTAATGCCGTCACGCGGCCAGCCGGCCGTATCCTGAGCCCCCCCTCCGGGAGTTTATCAGTCCTCTGGGGTTATTCTGGGGCAGGGGAGAACTCCTTACCCCAGTTCCAGCGTGACATCCGAGGGAGACGTCCTCCTGCTGCTGCTGGTGCGCGCTGCTTCTAGGCTGCCCCACTTTAGGAAGCAAGCAGGCCCCGGAGCGTCACGTGTCCCGCGGCGGGTGAGTCGGAGCGGGAAGGCGGAGTCCGCGGTGCGAGCGGTCCGTGCCGGGCAGTGTGCCCAGGTGTTCGGGCGGGCTGTTCCCGCTATGGTCGGCCGGTCTGCGCTGTTTGACACAGCTAGTGTCGCTCTAAAAGCCGGCGGGCGCGGGGAGCCGATCCTCACCGCGTCTTCATGCGCCGGCGCCGGAACCGGAAGTCTGTTTTTTTTGTTTAATAAATTTGCAAAAAAAATTTACATTTCTGTTTTTTTTTTCTTTCAAGATGGGGTGCAGAGTGTACATTAACCCCTTAAGGACCCAGCCAGTTTTGGCCTTCCTGACACAGCCATATTTTTGAAATCTGACGTGTCACTTTTTATGTGAAAATAACTTTTTGACACTTATCCAAGTGATTCAAACATTGTTTTCTCGTGACACATTGTGCTTTAAGTTAGTAAGAAATTTTGGTCCATACAATCCTAAAATCTAAACCTAAATCTAAAATTTCTGCGCGCAAGACAGATAATTATTCACCACAAAATAGTTTATAACTAGCATCTACCATATGTCTATTGTAGGTTGGCATCATTTTTAAATGTCTTTTTTATTTTTTTTTATGACATTATAGGGCTTAGAAATTTAGTAGTCATTTCTCACATTTTCAAGAAAATTTGCAATATACATTTCTTTAGGGACCAGTCCAGTTCTGACGTGGCTTTGAGGGGCCTATATGGTAGATACCCCCGTAAATGACTTAATCTAAGAAACTAGACCGCTTAAAGTATTTACAACAGTGTTTAGGAAGTTTGTTAACCCTTTAGATATTTCACAGAAATTAAAGCAAAGTGGAGGTGAAATTTTAAAATTTCACTTTTTTTTGCAGATTTTCAATATTTATCCATTATTCACTGGAACACGGTAGATGTGACCATGGAAATGCAGCTTAATATTGATTCCCCAGATTCTGCCAAATTCAGAGAGATCCCATATGTGGCCCTAGTGCGCTATTTGGCTCTACCACAAGCCTCAGAGTAGGAGGAGAACCTACCGGACTCTGGGGTCTCATTTTCAATACGATTTTGTTTAGGCGCCATTGAAGACACCTTAAGGTGCTAAAACTTAATAAACACCTCAAAAAGACCCCATATTGGAAATGAAACCCCCTAAGGAATATATCCAGGGGTGCAGTGAGTATATCGGCCCTATAAGTGTGTCACAATTTTTTTTTTAGCATAAGGCTATGAAAATTAAAAATGTTGTTTTTTCCAACAATCTGCAATTTTAGCTTAAAATGTTTCATTTTTACAAGGAATCCTGGAAACACAGCCTCCCAAATTTAGGTACACAATTTCTTCCAAGTTCAGCAATACCCTACATGTGGGTATAAATTGCTGTTTGGGCGCATGGCAGGGCGTACAAGGGCTTTTGGCTTTTGGAATGCAGATTTTGGTAGGTGCCAGGTCTCCTTTACAAAGCCCCCAAAGTACCAGAACAAGTGAAACCATCCAGAAGTCGCCCCATTTTGGATTCAACACCCCTCATGGATCTCATCTATTGTTCGCACGGGTGTTCCATAGTTTTTTTAGCATTGGGCCATGAAAATGGGGGGAAAAACGCAATTCTGTAATTGTTTTTTGGGCTTCAATTTTACAGCGTTCACCGTGCGGTATAAATTACATCATAACTTTACTATGGGGGAGGTCGGTACAATTACAATGATATCAATTTTATATAGATTTTTATATTTTATTACTTTTACACAATAGAAAAGTGTTTATAAAAAAACTGCGCTTTTATGTAATCCGTCTGAAAGCCATAACTTTTTTATTTTGCTGTGTACGAGCTTGTTTTTTGAGGGATGAATTGACGTGTTTATTGGTACCATTATGGGGTTCCTATGACTCTTTGATCACTTTTATTAAAGGTTTTTGTGAAGCATTTAGAACAAAATACAGCAATCCTGGTAGTGTTTTTATTTTTTACAGCGTTCACCATGTGGTATAAATGAAAAGCTAGTTTTACTCAGTAGGTTGATACGATTGCAGTGATACCCAATTTGTAAATTTTTTTTATGTTTTACTGCTTTTACACAATAAAAACACTTTTATTCAAACAGGAAAACCCGTTTTTGCATCGCCGTTGTCTGAGAGCCATAACTTTTTTTATTTTTCTGTGTACGGAAAAAAATGGATTCCAAAAAATGGATTTAAAAGCGATTAAAAAGCCTTGCCCCCCAAAAAATTATACCAATAAAAACATCAAATCCTTGTTTTTTGCGGGAGGATTTGATGTTTTTTTTTGGTATCATTTTTTGGGGAACAAGGCTTTTTAATCGCTTTTAAATCCATTTTATGGAAGGCAGGTTGAAAAAAATACTGCAATCCTAGTAGAGTTTTTTATTTTTATTTTTAACAGCGCTCACCGTGCAGTATAAATGACAAGTTTTATTCTGTGGGTTGATACGTTTACGGCGATACCCAGTTTATATAGTTTTTTTTTTATGATGAAGTGCTAAAAAAAAAAGAAGTGTCTTTATTGTGTAAAACAATATTTATGCATTGCTATCTTCTGTGAGCCATAACATTTTTATTTTTCCGTATACAGAGCTATGAAAGGGCTTTTTTTGTGGGATGGACCAACATTTTGATTGGCATCACATTGGTGTTTATATGAGCTTTTGATCGCTTTTTATTCCATTTTAGGTGCTGCAGGGTGAACAAAAATCTAATTTTTTTACTATTTATTTTTTTACGGTGTTCTCTGTGCAGGTTAATTAACATGACAGATTTATAGGGTAGGACGTCATGCTTGAGAAAGGCTCCACAGTATTTTTTGAGCCGAAACGTTGCACTGTACTCTTGATTCTTGATAAAACGGGCAATTTTGATGCTGACGTCCTTTTGGATTCTTTTTGGGATATGTTTGGCTAAGTGAGGAATAGGCTGCCTCACTGTAGGACGCTCTTTTGCATTTCTGCCAGTGTGGATTTTTCATTGTTTAGGACTTCCGTGCTGGCCCACTTTTTGATTTTTTGTTGAGATTTATAGGGTAGGTCAATACTTTATTTTTTATCTATTTTGGGGCGATTGGCGTTTTTAAAGGGGAAGAGGGTAATGTACGTGATTTTATTTTATTTTTCGTGTTTGTTTTACTGTTTCACATTTTTTTTTACTTTTTCACCTTTTATTTTACTCTGCCCCATAGGAAAAATCATTTTTGAAATAGAAATCAATACACAGCTTATTGTTGTGTACTGGTTTCTATGACAACTGTCAGTCACGATGCCCGACCAGTCCAGGCCGAGCATGGTGACATCACAGACAGCCCGGTAGGCATTCTGCTAGCGCCGACAGAGACACAGGAGGAGATCGCTCCTCCTGCGTCTCCCTTAGTTATTGCGACTTATCAATCGCGATAATTAAGGGGTTAATTGCCTTCCTTACCTCCCCCCTTCCCCTCCCCCCTCCCCGAGTGATGTCCGGTCGGGGCCGATGCTGCGGGTTGTCAGCTGTAATATACAGCTGACATACCGCAGCAATCGTGCGAACTCTGCTTCAAAGTTTGCACGATGTCCAGGACGTATGCATAGGTCCAGGTGCGTTAACCCCCAAACGACCTGGACGTGTGCATACGTCAAAGGTCGTGAAGGGGTTAATGAGCAAAAAAATGAACTTTTTGGATCTTACCAAGTGCCTGCAATGAAAGAAAGAATGAAAAATGTAAAGGGGTCTGAATACCTTCTGTGCCCACTGTACACACACTGAGCTCCTTTATACTTAGCCCCCAGTCCGCACAGCAATAGTGCTGCCACTCAGTAAGTGCTCCCTTGGTTTCCTCCATACAGTAATAGTGTCTCTTTAGTGCCTTCCTTGCAGTAGAAGTGCCTTAACACAATAGTAATTTGACCACATAGTTGAAGTACCCTCTTAGTGCTCTTACACACTAATCTCTCCTCACACACTATCCCTTTACTGTCCCTACACTGATAGTCCTCCACATAGTTTAAATGCCTCCATTTAAATAATGAAGTTACCCTTATAAAAAAAGAACTCACCTAACCCCATTTCCATGAGAAACAACATGGCACAGGCAGGCATAAGACATTTCTCCACTGCACCTGTGTTTAGTTGTGTAGATCACACACCAAAATTGCCAGTTCTCAGCTAGTGTGTATGGCAGGAAAGTATTAAATTATATTGCATCCTGGGAAAGCAGATATAATTGTAGCTGAGAGAACCCTCTGAACAATTCATGGGGTGTGTTTCTGGTGGCACAATTCATTGGGCATTGAAAAGACATTTGTGTGGGTAAGAAACTGTGATTTTCATTCTGCACCAAAAAAAAATCCTATGGGGTAAAATGCTCATTACACTACAATAAATGGCTCGAGGGATGTAGTTTCAGAAAAGTGTAACGCCATTATTTCCCTGGAGGACTTTTTCAATTGTGGTTCAGTGGTGTATACATTTTAGGCTTAAATGTCCATGATTGCTCTATTGTTCGACAGTGTCACAAACAGCCTCTGTTAGCTGGCTGATGTGCCAGGACCCTCTGGCAGACACTTGATCCAACATGTGACGTATATGTGACGTTCCGCACCCCCTAGGAATGTGAGAGGTCAGCTGGATACCGTTTCAAAGATACCCTCTGTCCATGCAGGCACAGTGAGTGAGAGAACCCGTTAGATATAAGCCCATTCCGGTAACAGGCCAGAAACTGGCCTTGGTAGCATATAACATAAAACAAATAATACAGACATGTGGATTGAGATATAAAACAGCCCAAGATTAAGGTTAAATATTTAATTGCCTTAAAGGCACACTAGACAAAACACTTATATACACAGAGATATGTAATTGTCAGATCTGGAAATACAGGTATGGGGTTACAAGCAGCATATAGCAGCCAAGTTACAAATCAGTTACCTGGTATTAGGACTTAGCGCTGTGCAGCCACATGCGGGCGTGTGATGCATGGGGGCATAACCCACCCTCAGAAGACAACGACAAGCTACTGCCCGGCACACGCTTTTAACCCTAGCTGGTCACACCCCCTCACGTCCCTGGGAGAGCTTAATGTTCACCTCCCCTTTGGGCCCAATAGTTTGAACCTCATAATCTAGGATGGTTCATGACTCCTCCCAGGAAGCCACAGAAAGGTAACTCCGGTACCATCAGACCCGGATACCAAACACAGCTTTTACTAGCAGTTCTCTAGATCTCCCTATTTCTGGGCCCGGGAAAGGAGGGAGACTCAGGTAGGCCTGCGGCTCATTCCCGAGTTCTCAAATATGGAACTGGTATACGGGTAGCAATTCCATAATTCCCAATGAAACCACGGCTCACTATTGTCTGACTCAAGCCTTGATCAGCTTCTCAACTCTGACTGTTGATACCTTTGGTCTCAAGGAGTATGCTGGACATGTGAAATAAACAGTAGCAGGGCCCCCTGGAAAGGGCTTATTTCCTATGCACCCCCCTGCTGACCTCACATGACCCAGTGATCAACTTACTTAAATGCTTAAAACTTCTCAGGGCCATAGCCAATAAGAAAAAAGGAACATCAATGAATCCTCTCACTTCTGTGCTATTAGAGCTCACAGAAGGGAGATGATAGACAAGACAGGAAGTCATGTACATAGGGAAGCTTTAAAAAATTATATAAAAACAAATAATAATAATAATAATAATCTTTATTTCTATAGCGCCAACATATTCCGCAGCACTTTACAACTTCAAGGGTAAACATACAGTCATTACACATTAAAAGTACTTACAAATGAGACACAAGGTGTGAGGGCCCTGCTCGTGAGAGCTTACAATCTATTAGGATGTATGGGTGAAACATACGGTAAGAAGTGCCAAGTTTACAATGGTCCGGCCATGTTTCATAAATAGGGGGTGGTTTACATGAAAAATGGATGAACCTGCCACCCAGACTGTACATCTATATACAGATAAGTGCCTGTGAGTGCCCAAGTGCAGGGAGTGACAGATGTGTGTGATAGCAGTTAGGGATCTTGGTGGGCCAGACCGAGAAGATGTATTTTCAGGGCCCTCTTAAAACTGTGAGGGTTGTGTATGTGCCTGATCGTCCGCGGTTGCTTTTTCCAGAGAATTGGTGCCGCACGTGTGAAATCTTGTAGGCGGGCATGGGAGGTTCGGATGATTGAGGAATGTAGTCTGATATCATCAGCAGAGCGGAGAGCATGGGTAGGGCGGTAGACAGAGACTAGGGAGGAGATGTAGGGAGGAGCAGCGCTGTGGAGAGCTTTATGGGTGAGAGTGCTGAGTTTATACTGTATCCTGTACTGGATGGGCAACCAGTGCAGTGACTGACACAGGGTAGAGGCATCAGTATAGCGGCTGGAGAGAAGACAAGCCTGGCTGCTGCATTCTGGACAGATTGGAGAGGGGAGAGTTTGCAGAGAGGGAGACCGATAAGCAAGGAGTTGCAGTAGTCAAGACTAGAAAGAATAAGAGCAGTAATGAGAGTTTGAGTTGTTTCCACAGTGAGAAATGGACGGATTTTGGATATATTGTTGAGGTGCAGGTTACAGGAGCGGGCAAGGAATTGGATATATGGGAAGAAGGTCAGATCAGAATCCAATAAAACCCCTAGACAGCGGGCCTGCTGCCTAGGAGAAATGGTGGTACCACATACAGAAACAGAAATAGCAGGGGGGGGGGGGTTGGTTAGTAGATGGCGGGAAAGACAAGAAGTTCAGTCTTAGTGAGGTTTAGTTTCAGATGGAGAGAGGACATGATGTCAGAGACAGCGGACAGACAGTCACTGGTATTTTGTAGCAAGGCTGGAGTGATGTCACGGGAGGAGGTGTATAATTGGGTGTCATCCGCATAGAGATGGTACTGGAAGCCAAATCTATGATGGTTTGTCCAATGGGGGCTGTGTACAATGAAAAGAGGAGAGGACCTAGAACTGATCCCTGAGGAACCCCAACAGCAAGAGGAAAGGAGAGGACGTCGAACCAGAAAACGAGACACTGAAGGAGCGGTCAGAGAGGTAGGAAGAGAAACCAAGCGAGAGCGTGTCCTGGAGGCCAATGGTGCTGAGCATGCTGAGGAGAAGTTGGTGATCCAAAGTGTCAAATGCTGCAGAGAGATCCAAGAGAAGCAACAATGAGTAGTTACCCTGAGATTTTGCTGTTAGGAGGTCATTGAGACTTTAACTAAGGCAGTTTCCGTGGAGTGTAGGGTGCGGAAACCTGATTGCAGCGGGTCAAGAAGAGAGTTAGCAGAGAGATAGCGGATTAGGCGAGAATAGACCAAGCGTTCCAGGAGTTTAGAGATGAAGGGCAGGTTAGAGACTGGTCGGTAGTTATCAGCACAGGACGGGTCCAGAGAGGGCTTTTTTAGTAAAGGGGTTATGATGGCGTGTTTGAAGGAAGATGGAAAGATCCCAGTGGAGAGAGAGAGGTTACAGATAGCAGTAAGGTGAGAGAGGACAGCTGGAGAAAATAGACTGACAAAGGTGGGATGGAATGGGGGTCAGTAGAGCAGGTGGTGGACGAGCAGACAGGAGAAACCTGGACACTTTTTCCTCTGTCGTTGGGTCAAGGGCTGCGAGTAGATTAGAGGACGTGCGTGGAGGGACAGGATGGGTATTATTAACAAAACCAGGGATTCCCAGCTAGTCTTCCACACTGGTGCTTTGAGAGGCTTTAAGCTGTGTAACATCTGTGATCTGACGAGAGCAGACACATTCAGCTTAGAATGGCCAGTGTAATACAAACATTTTTGGATGTTTGCAAAGTGCATCTGGCTTATGGCCATATGATAAAACTGTAAAAAATGTCAGTACTTCAGTATTGGCTGCTCTTGGGCTTTACTGTGCCCATATATAAAACAGGGTCCTTTGTGTAAAATAAGGCCCCAAAACGTCATCCTATGTGTTGTGTCTACAGGGGTCCATCTGGAGAATGACGATGCAGGATTATGCATAAAAAAACAAAAACTAATGGGCGTAAAGATTCGTATGGGCAACCAGGAGATCCTCTAAGAAAAAGACAAATGTAAACATGTGAGGCCTGTAGTGCCAAACTCCACGGCTGGCTACAAATTCTAGAATATGAGGCTCAAAATTTTCTGGGGCTGGAGTTCATATGGGGTCACTTGTTTGGGGGTTGACTCATCTGATCTACTTTTTTTTTTTTTTTTTGTGCAGTTCCTCATCACTGAAGGAGGATTGGTAGGACAAGATAAAAAAAAAAAAAGAAGCCAGAAAATATGTTTCCCGGGGCGAGTTGCATTTTTGGGGATAATTTTTAAAAATTTTTTTAAATATTTTTCATGGGGTGTGTAAATGTGAGTGATTCCACGTGTATATATGTGTGAAAAATACAACATACAGTTAAAAAAGTTTTAAACCCCAATGTGGGGGGGGATTTAACTTTTTTGAAAAAAAAGTAAAAAAATAAAAATTTACTACTAATTTGTAAACCAAGTCAGTAAATAAAAAAACTAAACGTTACCCTAAAATTTTAAAAATAGCCTAATGGTATGAATTAGATAAAAAAATTCTGTAGTTTTAAGAAATTTTTCCCCAGTATTTTGGGTTAAAAAAAAAAATTACTGGAGTCAGTGAGAAATATGTGGTGCCTCGGGAAAAAAAAAAAAAAAAGTACATTTAAGGAATGGTAAATCTAACCTTGAAAAATGTACTTTTTAACTAAAAGATGGCCTAAAACTAAAAAGTCTATTAGTTAAAATACATCTAACCATTAAAAATTTTTTTTTTTTAAAATAAAAAAAATAAAAAAAATAAACTGTACCAACAACTGAGTGAAGGTGTTGATCAGTGATGCCACTCACTGACCAGCACTCAGAGGCAGCAGGACACTTAACCCTGCACCAATAGCTGAAAATAAATGCTGATCAGCGACATGGTAATAATGAGCGCTCACAGGACACTCTTAAAAAAAAATCCCTGTATTTATTGCAGGCTCTACCATGCCTCTTACCCAAATCCTTTTTCCAACTGGTGGACAAAACCCTTAGCAAATTCACATGGGCTGGCAGGAAGGCGAGAATCGCCAGTCGTACTGATAAGGGACGACAGGAGGGCGGCCTAGCAAAACACGGACATAAAAGCATATTTTTCTGGCGTCAATAGCAGTGCGAGTGTTCGACTTTTACCATAAACAGATCCACGAAACTGTGGGTACGATGAGAGGAAGATATATATAATGCCCCCGTGGCCAACCTGCCGTGGTTGCCCCGAGCCGCTGTCCCATTGCGACTGATGCGGATGCTCCCATGGGTGGCGAGTCACACGTTTCTGGCTTGGAGGTCATATGGGTCTACCAGAGGTATTTCCCCTCCGGAGGCCCACTAACACCAATAACTGGGAACCCTCACTGGGAACACGTTGGCCCTCTATCCCGACGACTGATGACAGGGGTGGGGGAGAGCATTAAGGTTCTCTGACATTTTACCTCACAGGGACTGAGACCCATGGAGAGATGAGGGAATTACTCCCCTCCCCCCATGTGCCCTGGTTTAGATACCTACAACTCCTGCATTCTACGCTTCTAATAAATTGTCTTGAAACTTCATAGACCCCCAACCCCCCTGGAAACAATTTCTCTCCAATAAGCTCATCTGGAAGTCATTTGATCTCCAAGCTACATAAACTGATCATCTCCTCTATATCTGGGTCTGGGGCCCACTTATAGGATGGCTGGGAAAAGGGAACTCGGAAGATCCATTTCCGAGGAGGAATGGCGGAAAGGCCCAATTTTTGGCTTATAAATCCATCGTACCTTGTGACTGCGGAGCTCCACTTCCAAAATACTCTCCCGCTGGTACAGGGTACCCACACTCTTACATTTGGATTTGCCCCCAGGTTCCTAACGTCTGTTGGAGATGCGGGAAAAAGCGGTAGGATCTATGTCCCACATTTGTTGGTCATGCCATTAGTTGCAGGTCTTCTGGGGGAATGTTTTTCAGATCATTGAAGTAGTGACGGGAATCAACTGCAGAGTGGGCCCTTATGGTGGTTCTGCTACAGATTATCCCTATTTCCCTTCAAATTTTCAGGGGCATTTTACTTGTTTTTATGTTGAGTGCCGCAAAGGCCCTGATACCGAGGCTGTGGAGAACGACTGCAACACCTTCCATAGCAGCATGGTATAAGGTAATATCCCATATCCAACAGATGGAAGAGATACATGCGGATAGCAACCAACTGACTGACAAGTACATAGCTACGTGGGCGACTTTTTGTGGCTCGGAGGCATATGCCAGATTTATTGACCTCTTCCCCAAAGGGTAAGTTTTGAGTGACCGTACCCATGGCCTTGGGCCATTGCGGGGTCTTTGGCTATATCCGGGGGCGAGCGACGCGGAGTAGCTCTTGCTTTCCTTCAGGGAATATTTTTACTTTGGCCCTCTCCTGTCCTTAGCTGGCCCTGTTTCGGGGTTTGAGTTACGATGTTAGAATGTTAAAATTTATGGGGAATGTTTTCCCAAAAAGCTTTTTCCAATGGCTTTACCTGTTTGGGTGTAAAAGGGCAATTGTTGTGACTCGCGGGGGTTACCCCTGCTTTTCAAAAACAGGACTTTGCCCCCTTTCCAGATCCCCAAACACAGCAATGTGCTCTTCTTTTTCTTTTGCCTTGTTTGCGCTTCATTTATGTTGCTACATGCAATATTTACCCATGTGTATTGATGATTTTATGCTAAATATGACCAATTGTGTCCCTTTTTTTGTATATCAACTGTCATATATCAGTATGCTTTTTTGTATTTCCCTTTTGATACTTAATAAAGTTGGGAAAATATAAAAAAAAAAAAAAAAAAAAAACCCCCACTGCATTCCCAAAAAAAAACATCCCAAATCATGATCAGTGGGACACAAAAAAAAGGGCCTTTTAAAACTTGTCAATGTTTAAAAAAAAACAAAAACGCCTTTCCCAAAAATTTGTTAAACTGATAAACACTTTCAACTATGGCAGAGGCTCCATTGAAAACATATGGATATATTTAAAAATTATAAAAAAAAAAAATCAGGTGGATACTTAAAAAGTAAAGCCAAAGTGATGTTTAAAACGTTTTTAGATCTTTTGGGGGCCCCGACATGACGGCCCGAAACGGATCTAAACAATTGCATGACATATTACCGGGCTAGGAGGAAGACCATGGCGGTCACATGAGAGATCGCCGCTGCGTGTTCCCCTCCTGCCTGTCAGCTTCGTCTTTGAAAGAATTGACATGCAATTCTTTCAAAGACGGACCCCAGCTGCGCAATGGAAACACGCAGCGGTGATCTCTCATGTGAACGCCACTGCGTCTTCCTCATAGCCCGCAGGGATAATCTAACTTCTAATTGTTTAGATCCGTCTCTCGGTCCGTCCTGTCGGTCCCCGAGATGGATCTAAAAAGCTTAGTTAACACCGAGTGAAAACTCTGTGTGAACAAGCCCTAACTCACTGTGATTACGTCCTAGCTGAAGACTGCCTGCACTGTGTCCTCGGTATCGTTGCTAGTAGTAGCAGTTTGCCATGCACGAATTCAAGTCAATACTTGGTGCATAAAGACTATTGCTTATTTCCAGTACAGCGGAAATGCAATGGCTAAAAAATACAAACTACCGTATTCTAATTGACAAAAATAAGTCAGATCAGATAAATGTCACACACATACTGAACATCTCTTTTGGATAGCACATTGCATTTCTGCTCAAGACCATTCAGTTTCTAGATCAAGTTTGTATTTTTAGCAGCAATTAATACACCTCTTTAGAGCAGCTCTCAGACCTGTGACTTTCCAGCTGTTTAATAAATGACACCACCAGGCATACCGCGAGTTGTAATTCCACAAAAGATAGGAGCGCTACAAGTAAGATATTACTGCTTTAGAGTCTTTTCCATTTTCTTGATGGTAGAAAAGAAAAATCGGATGAACAACTTTTTCATTTTCAAAGTCATATTTTTATACTCTTAAAGTGGCTGTGCATGTTGCAGCTGTCTTAGATCAAGATAGAGTCGGTCACGCTTGTGCACGACTCTCTATTTGGTTCTACAGAAGTTCCGAGTTCAGCAGAACACACTGGTCACCTATACTCGGAACCCCCTTAGCACAGAATGTAGAGTTATGCGCAAGTGCGACTGACTCTCCATCCTGAGTTGAAACTTTCGGGGGGCCCATTCCCAAGATAGTTTTGGGTCCCAGAGGTGGACTTTTATCAGACTTTGACTATCCCAGCCTATCGCCATGCCATCAAAGTGCAAGATAGGAACACCCTTTAATTAACCAATGATTTCTGTTCTGGATTAAATTCAGGTGCATGGACTATTCTTTTCAACCTTGCACAATACCAGGCTCGAGTTTAAAGTGACACAATGCCTTCTCCTAGTCATAAACCCTAAGATCTTTTCACGAGTAACACCCACTGTTCAGTTTACCAGGGCTACTGTAAAAATCCCTGGCTAATTTTACCAATAGTTCTAGGAAAAGAAATTAACAAATGTTACTGGTTTTCTCATATTTGGTGGGATTACTCATAAAATTCACCCAATAAAATTGTATTGCATAGCTTACAAGGTGTAAAAGGTTTGCTGTATGTTGGCTGTCAATAATGGATGTGTTAGCATCTTACTTGAATTTTGATGATTTTTCAAACCTGGTCACTTGTATTTGTACTGTACCTTTTCTTTGGACCCAGACTTCCATCACTAAATATCACGTCCACCATCCATAGCATCAGTCACAATCAGGCTCCCATTATCCGTTTTTTCCTCCTTCCTTAATGAGAATGCACTTGAATGACTTATACCCACACCAGGTCTTACTGTATGACCTACCTCCAATATATGGAGTATTCACAGATGGTATGGTTCCAGCTGCACAATGGAGGTTTCACTGAGGCATCATGGGATTTGTATATTAGCAATAGGAGGAAACAGCATTAAATGTGAAAATCAAGGTTTTTTTTTTTTTTTTAACAAAATCAAACAGTAGGCTGGTTCGCCCACATAATTTTTAAAATAAGTTTTAGACTGAGTGAGCTTATAAGCATTTATGCTGAAAACCATGAGTTTTATGTGATTAATGATCATTCTTCTATTTTATAAAACTTTAATAAAAAGTTTTAAAAAAAAAAGTTTATTAGGACACTGCTGCACCATCAAAATAAAAAGTTATACCCACTTCTCTTATTTTGGATAGTGTTGCCCCATCCTCTCTTGACTGGTCTTCTGTTTTCTTTACCTCTGCAGGCACTGATTGGCTGTGATCACTGTTCAGAATTAAGTGCTCCAGTATTATCAGTCAATGGCACAGTGACTGCTGCAGTGTCTCTCTTCCTGTTCCAAGGCATTATGGGAAAGGGGCTGAGAAGCCCAAAGCGTCCTCTCCTGGATGTAACAAACCCTCAATTTGCTTTTGACCCACCGGATCTTGAGAAAGCAAAAAGGATTTTAGCCAAGCCAGTATCTCTCATCTGCAGACAACGCTGTTTCGGGATTTTTGTCCCTCATCAGTGCAGAGCAGATCGATACTGGCTAGCTGTGTGGGAGGCATTGAGTGGCTCAGAAATGGAAGATCTCTCCTTGAGGAGCACCGAATGAATGGCGTGTAGAGATTTGTTTTGCCTTTTCGCACTCTTCTAAGCATCTGCATATCACAAGGCATTATGAGAAAGGGGCTGAGAAGCCCAAAGCGCCCTCTGTTGGATGTAACAAATCCTCAATTTGCTTTTGACCCACCAAGTCTTGAGAAAGCTCTACACGCAGATGAGAGATACTGGCTTGGCTAAAATCCTTTTTGCTTTCTCAAGACCTGGTGGGCCAAAAGCAAATTGAGGATTTGTTACATCCAGAAAAGGGCGCTTTGGGCTTCTCAGCCCCTTTCCCATAATGCCTTGTGATATGCAGGTGCTTAGTAGAGTGCGAAAAGGCAAAACAAATCTCCACACGCCGTTCATTCGGTGATCTCCTCAAGGAGAGATGTTCCCCTTTCTGTTCCAAAGAAGTCTTGAAGAAAATAGAAGACCGAAAATAAGGACGGTGCAAATGAGAGGAGAGTACTTTTTTTTTAATTTTAATAGGGCAGCAGTATCCTTATGAAATAATTAACTGGACAACCGAGAATAAAGTTTGCTTCTGATCAAAAATCTATCTGAATTTCATATTTAATGTTGCTTCCTTTTTTTATGTTATGTTGCAAATCACAGTATGCCCGAATTCGGTAAAAAAAAAAACATCTCTAGGATGTTGTTAGTGAAGATGAGACAAAGAATGTACAAGCAGCTTCTCCAGACACTGACAAACATAAGATGCTGCTGCAGGTAGTAATACAAGATTGGCTTCATACTAAACTACTGTTACCTGTGTACCAGCCGTTACATGACATGTGTGATGGGTCACGACTGTCTTGTCCACACATTTGCACTATTATGAACAGAAATGTAGGCTGTACTATTTTATTTTCCACATAGGGACCAACTGCACTGATATGAAAGATGAGAGAATTGTTTGCTCTCCGATTTATAGACACAGTAAATAAAACCATTATAGAGTGGACATCACTTAACATTTTCCTTTGTTTTACAATTTTAGTTACACATGTGAAAATAAAAAAAGTGGAGAGGTTTAGGCAAGGTCTTCTGTGTTAGTAATGCAGCCAACGGCGGCAAGCTTATATACCTCTGTGGATATGTACTAAAGCTGGGTTTACAAATCATGTGTATGTTGTGGAATTGTCGTGGCAGAATCCGCACTAAATTTCTGGAACGATTGTCAATGACTGAGGCCTTCGTACATCCTACTCACTCCGTCTGTTCTACATACCCTGTTCCACAAAGCAGCGGGTTTTATTCTTTGTACATCCCCATTACAATCAACATGTAACTTATGTAGAATTCCTTTTAGATGTATAGGCTGGATCAGCAGCATAATGTTTACTCCACGTGAATACAGGCTGGACCTCCACTTTTATTTTATTGCAGGTATGTGGCTATAGTAGACAAATAATTTAGCCTTTGTATCGGGGGTTGTCTTTTCTTACCTGTGAATGGGCATTGTTAAATGACATGAAACTATTTGATACTATACGAATCACGAGTTGCACAACCACATAGTCCAGCCAACTGCATAAACACGTAATTGCAGATAGATCGCCTTAATTTTGTCTGCAAACTTCAAACACTTGAGGAGGCCTCGGCTCTTACCTTGCATTTCTTGTCATTCATGAGTTTTCTTGCTTCAATACTGTTTTACTACTTGTTTAAATGATAAGCACCATTTATATTTATCTACTGTATATATTTCCATATTTTCACAGTATCATATAGCTTCCCTTATAAATTATCAGTCTTCATGGTTAGGATGCTTTTCACATAGAGTTTTTTGTGCAGAAATACACAGCAATTAATGGCGTGCATTTCTGCAAAAAAAAAAAAAAAAAAACGCATAAAAACACTCCATGTGAAAGCACCGTTAGGGACCAGTCTGTCGCTCAATCAGTTGACATTTACTGCTTATGTATTTGAACCAGTTTCTCATAGGTAAAGCGCCTCTGTAGGGTTACATTTAAAAGGAGGGGCTTCTATGCAGATTTTTAAAGAAAAATCTGCTGTTTTTTTTCTGCTATAATTTCACATCAGAAAATCCACAGTAATTGATGTCAATTTCACCGCAGATTTGTCTTTATTGACTTAATGAGAGAAGAGAAAAACCTGCAGATAAACCGTCCTTTGCAATCTCCTATTGAAGGTAATATACAGAATTCCACCATAAAGCTGCACTGAATGCTGCAGATTTACACAAAAACCACTATGGATTTTATGCTGCTGTGTGAGCATACCCTAAAATCTCCAATAACCCCTATAGTTACTGCAGGCTTTACAGTGGCAAATAATTTATCGACTCCACGGTTAGTAGCTTGTGTGATGGAGGCGAGTGGTCTAATAACACCACTGCTAAAAAGTGAAGTGCAAGCTGCGGAGCACTACCTGTCACTAATATGAGGTTCAAATCCACTAAAAAGGTGCAGGAAGGCAGACCAACAGAGCAGTCCATAGCCAAAATGAATGAATGGGCAGCAGATGAAACAGTTCAGCAAACTCTACTGGATGTGGGGCTCCAAGACAGACAGATGGTCACTGCCCCTCTGCTATCCAAGTTACACTGGCAGAAAAGGGTCCAATTTTTATGGCACCACTGGAACTGAACCTCTGCCTACTGGTATAAAGTCACGTTTTCTGCTTCATAAAACAGGTGGCATGTCAGGCAAGATATAGCACAAACACCCTACAACCATTGCTGGAGGAATACAGTCTGGTGGTGGAAGCATTATGAGCTGAGGTGCATTTTCATGGTATGCACTGGGCCACTCATCCATAGATAAGGCATTCTCAACTGATTTGTATATTATAAGGCTATGTTTACACGGCATCTTTTAGGACATATTTCATATTGTAATTGCGCCCCGAAATACATCCTGTAATTATGGTTACCTAGAGAGCTATGATTACCTGCCATCTTCCCCACCGTGTATTGAATACTGGCAGAAAGTGACATGTCCCTTCTTTACGGCATCTACGTGGCAGGGATATTGAAAGTGAATGGCCAGCCCCTCCCTGCGCTTTAGAAGAATGTGCTGATCAGGTATGCGTCGCAAGTCGCCATGTGAACATACCCTAACACACATACATTTGATTGTCTTACCTGGAGTGGATTGGGCTTCTAGTAAGACAATGAGATCTCACACTGTTAGAAAAATCAGTAAGGACATGGCCAAGACAACACCCCCCCCCCCCCCCCCCCCAACCAAATTTTTTTACTGCAACCAACTGAGCATCTGTGGGGGTGACTTGATTGCTGTGTTCGGTCTTTTGATCCTACCTCACCTTCGCGCGCGTGGAAGACAAAAAATCAGGACCTTATTTGGAGTCACCCCCCCTTTGTCCAGCTCCCTGTGGAGGTCACTTTGGATATTAGTGGTGCATATAAGAAATTGCACTAGAAAAGTGGTAGTAAAAAACTCGGCACATCCTAAACTTTTTCCTCCCTTTTCAAAAACGATGTTTGGACCCAACAGCTAAAAACAAGACAAAACATTATTTTTTGTTACATCCATGAAAAATTTGCATCAAAAAATGAAGTGTTGAGTGCCCCTTTTAAACAAGTAAGATGTCCACCTAAGAAAATTATGGAAAAAGCGGGGGGATTATATTTGTTTTAATGCCAATTTATTTTTAAAAGTGGGCCATGCAGAAAGACTTAAAAAGGGTTTTTTTTTTTTTTTTTTTGTTAAAAAATGTTTCACTGAGTTTTACACTTTTACACCTGTTCCGTCTCCTAGGCTGTGGGGGTTATACGCGTGATTTGCATATTCAGCCCCTGTGAGGGCTACTGAGGGGATTTTATCGCAACAAAGATTACAGAAATTTTATGCTTTTCAGTCCCCTTCAGCAACATGTACCTTTTGTTAAGTGAAGCTAATCTGGTTAATATAGTTTGTTCCCTCTCCGTCCTTACATGGGGTGTGTACACTTGTTCAACTAATCAATCCGACCTCCATCTGGTATGCAGGTAACCCTTTCAAACCTGTGTGCAAAACCCCCTTCCCCCCCCCCCCCCCCCCCCCACCCCAACCCCCCACACACTTATTTCATGACGAAAGTGAAATCTATTAACGAATGTATTTAGAAAAAGTCTTTAACGTCCCCTTTTTGTTGAAAGCTAATCTTTGGGGTAAGGTGAGAAAAACCCCTTTTAAATTTTGTATTTGGAATGGGTTTGTGCATCAGGGGCCTAAGGGTGTATTCACACAATGCATTCTATTTTGGTAAAAAGCACATGTATTTTTACAACAGTTTTTGGTGTGGTAATTTTTATGCAGTTTTTACAGCTAAAACATGTACACTACATGTGTTAAATGTAAGTACTACACCCTAAATTTCCACA
>JAODAL010033609.1:0-45361 GCA_025379985.1 Phyllomedusa bahiana | reverse complement strand
CCCCAAAAAATTTACGGAAGCGCCGAAAAGGCGGATCTTTTTGATGTGCAAGATGCCTTAATTATCGCATGATCTAAAAATTTCGATCACCATAAAAACCTTGCCGATTTCAACTTTGTCGATAATAATCGCTCAACACTACTCATAAGCCTTTGTGTAGGTTTTCCCATTGAAACCTAGAAAGAGAAGATCTCTCCTTAGGGAGAGCACCTATATAGGCGTGTGGAGATTCAAAATTGCTTTTTGCACTCCACGAAGCATCTGCATATCACAAGGCATTATGATAAAGGAGCTAAGAAGCTTAAGCGCCCTCTGTTGGATGAAACAAATCCTCAATTTGCTTTTGATCCACTGGGTCTTTGGAAAGCAAAAAGGGATATTTAGGCAAGCCAGTATCACCCATCTGTAAACAGCCATTTCGGGGTGTTTGACCCTCATCAGTACAGAGCAGAGCAATGCAGGCTTGGCTGAGTGGGAGGCAATGAGTGGCTTAGAAAGGGAAGATCTCTCCTTAGGGAGAGCGCCTATATAGGCGGTTGGAGATTCGAATTGGGCCTTTTGCACTCCACGAAGCATCTGCATATCACAAGGCATTATGGGAAAGGAGCTGAGAAGCTCAAGCACCCTCTTTTGGATGTAACAAATCCTCAATTTGCTTTTGACCCACTGGGTCTTTGCAAAGCAAAAGGGATATTTAGCCAAGCCAGCATCACCCATCTGTATACAGCCATTTCGGGGTGTTTGCCCCTCGTCAGTACAGAGCAGAGCGATGCTGGCTTGGCTGAGTAGGAGGCATTGAAAAGTCTAGTAAAAGAAAGCTCTAACCCTAATATAGGGTGAGGGACATAATTAGGGTCAGATAGGGGCTAGGTTTAGGGTTACAGTCAAAGTGAAAAAATTCACACTCTGGACCTGAATCTACACCCAATAGAGAAAGACAAGAGCAACATTTGGTGCCATAGCAAGAATATGACAAATTTGTATACTCTGAAAGTATTCAACAAAGGATTATATTGAATAACAACAAGCAGAGACTGTTAAAACTTTGAGAAATTGAAATAAAAGATATCGGATAATTACTTATGAGGAAAAAAAAGCTATATTACTGTAGATCAAATAATAGTAATATCCCTTTAAATTATCTGCACATCAAAGCATTTATGAGCCTTAATACTTTATACAACTTGAGGCAGAGAAAAAATGTAAAGAGAATGCTGGCAGAGAAGGTGTGAATCAATTTATTTGTAATTTATAAAATGTGTACATTTTTTACTTTCCTTAGGTAGACAGAACCGAAAAGCTTTGGCTTTAATGGTTTATAGGAGATCAAGAACTTAACCTTAAGGACTTCAATGGGAAAAGCAATAATCATAGGCCCATTTGCTGTTGCTTCTCTCGGAACAAGCAAATCCACTCATTCAATGCAGATAAAAAGGATAAAGATGTCGTTGGGTGACATGCTGCTGTGAGGAACTTGAATGTTCATTACCGAGTCATCAGACTGCAGAATCGATTTCATTTTCACAGAGTTTATAGCAGTTCAAAGCTTGGTTAGCTTTAGTCTTTCAGTACTTACTTTGTGTTTCTAGTCAGACATCAAAAGAGGGGAGGTATTAGAAGAGGTCAAAAAAGCACTTAGATAAAAAAGACAATTGGGAATAGAGGCATTTAAAGTCTAACACTATCAATAAATGTGTTTGTGTATATACAAAGAATATTTATTCTTCTATTTAATGTTGTGATTGTCATCATTACAAAAAGAGGCCTTGCTATTAAGAAATATTAACCTTACTTACAAATGGATATACTCTTTTTCAACTTTTCCATGGATGGAAATAAACAGTTGGGTTACATTATTATGACCACTTCCTACTTTTAAAATCGACCGCACGTAGTTCACGAAGGAAATCATGTGTTGTGATCTGGCTTGGTGGAGTGTCACATGTGTGATAGATATGTGTCACATTTCAAAGGGTACAGCAGGCACGGACACGTCGTACGCCGGGTATTGTTGATCCTCATGGCCACTGTGAGCATAGATTGTTGTGTGGAGACCACGCCAGGGAGCGGAGTCTGAGGGGCTCTCTGCTTTCACCGGAGCCTGACGCAAGGCTGGACAGACATAGCTGCGGGGAACCCACAGGTCACTACTAGTGTTGATTGAACCATTCTAGAAAAGTTAAGTTCGAGTAGAACATTTAGATTTTTAGAACTTGAACCGAACAGAACATTTGACTATTATTTAAAGTAAATGTTCGAGTTCTAGATCGACACGCCATTTTCAGTTTCATCTTCAGCGGCTTTCTGCACTTTTGACGACCATCCAATCACCTTTCTGCACTTTTGCCGGCCATCTAATCAGTGCATAGCACAGAGAAGTGTCAAAAACGTCATTGCTGAGGTATATGGCTCTCATTGGTGGCTAAAATCACATGACCATGTTATATATATTTCACTGTATTGCCTTATGAATGCCGTTTTCAGCTCACTCTCTGTACTGTACAGACTGATTTTAGTTAGATAGCATTTTCCTCTCCATAGACAGCAATAGTTAGGGAGTTTGATATTGCTAGCTACATCTTTCCCTCACCCAGAAGCTGTTATTTGACGACATTTGCAGGCTTGCATAATGCCTAACTCTCATATACATGAATATTATAGAGAGTGCTTGGATTTGCTTAAAACTTAAGTTTTTGTTCTGTCTCCAATTCTCCTATACAAAGAAATATATTCTAAATAGTGGTATTCTAAATAGTGGTTGACCTCGAACCAAACACTACTACTGTTCTAAGTTCTACTTGAACCATTTTACTGTTTGATTATCTCTAGTCACCACCTCTTATGTGGCTACTTGCGGTGACAGCCGAAGTGCAGGACAAAGGACACCAGGTACAGACAGATGAGTCCCAGGCAGGTAACTGACTGGTAATATGGCACAATACAGCAGAAACATAGATACAAGAACATAGGGAACTTGAATAGCATCCAGGGCACAAGGTTAAACATTGGCTAAAAAACGGGGTCCAGGAAATAGCTGACTGGCATGACGCGGGTAGCAGCAGATCGGGGAACAGGTATTAGGGGTAAAAGGCGGTAACAGAGGTTTAAAACGGGCATTAGGCTGACGGGTGGCAAATAACAGAAATCAGGAACCGGGGTACGACAGACAAGGGGGCAGATAACACAAATCAGGAACACTTTTAACAGGCTGACGGACGACAAAAGGAGGGCTAAAGTGTGCAGGAACCGACGGGCAAAATAAGATAACAGCAGGAACAGGAAAACACCGAGGTCGGAGCCAGATGGACAGTAATGAACTGCCCCGGAAAGGGCAGGAATTCCCTTTAAAATCACTGACGGGAAATTGGACACTGCCCCTTAAAATAAAGGGACCATGAGAAAGCCCCCTAAAAGGCGTTAACCGACGGGAATGCGAGCAGGAGCAGGAAGATGAAAACCCTCAACAAAAGGGCATGGCAGACCGAAGCAAAAAAAACGCAGCAGGACAGGGGAAATGCTGGGCCCAAAAGGGACCGAGGCGGGGACCAACATTGGGGGCAGATTTATCAATAGTGTCTTCTTTTAGACATGTAAACTTAGACTAACAGTTTTACAATATCCACATTTATAAAAAGTGTTTAATCTGACGCGGGTTTTAGAACTTCGTCTAATTTGTCCCCACAATTAATTGGCTTACTTTTTTCCCAAAACGTGACAAAATTTTCTGTTGCTTTTTCTGTGTTTTTTAACACGGGGGACTACTGGATCGTGACCCCGCCTAAACACTAAAAGGGAGTTTTTTTGACCCCTTATTTTGTTTTCGTTTATTTTTAGAGTTTCATTTGGGGTTATTTATTAATAATTATTTTTTTTTGAATGTATTATTATTGGAGATCCAACAAAAAGTTTGATTGTTTTTTTTCCTGCTTTTCTTATTTTTCTACAGAAAAAAACAAAATTAGCCGTTTAAACTTTTTTTTTATTCAATGCACACATATAAACAACAATGAAAAACAAAAAGCAAAAAATGTAGGGAGGAGCAAAAAAAATAAAAAATATGGCGCAAAATTTCCCCTTTAAACATTTTGTGTTTTGCTTTTTAGGCATTGCCTTTAATTTAGGCAGTACATTCCCCACACAAAGATTACCAAAAGTCTTACAATTGCCGCAGATCTTTTTTTCTTGCACTTTTCTTTGATCTGGCAAAATTTTTTTTGAACCATCACTTCTGAGCATGTAAAATTTGGGGACGGGGAAACCCCTTTTCCCTATCGTGACGTAAGGACCACTCAACTTCTCACAAGCGTTTGAAAAAATCCCTTTGCGTGACATTTTTTGGGGGGAAAACTTATCCATGCATTTATACCGCAAAGTCTAAGGCATTTTCAAATGCATAACAGGCCATTCCTTGTGCTTTTCGTGGGTATATTTTCGTCCCATCGATCCACTACTCACTCCTATTTTGTTTCATTGAAAACTTTTACCGTTTCTGGATTTTTTTTAGGGGAATTAACCAACAACAACATCGGATGGAGGGAAACTCAAAAGACAACTTTTTTGTTGACATTCCTTATATACTGTAAGTGAAAAAATTGTCTTCATTTCTAAACATTTTTAGGTTGTACAATTCCTTTTTCTGGATTTTTTTTTTTTAGGCACTTCTCGCCACTTCTTTAGTTTCCCCGATGGTTTTCCTTTGCTTTTTTTGTGTTTGCTAATTTTACTGAATAAAATAATTATCGGGTTTTAACATTGGACCTTTTTCAAAAAAGGGGCAATAACTTCATTACCACAGGGCACTAAACGGGCCTCAGCACGGCGGGTCATCTTTTGCCTAGTAAGGGAAGCCCTTTCCGATATTTGCTATCCTTATCAACATAGCCAATATTTTTGGCCATAAATTTTTCTGGTTGGAAGGCATTTTTGCGTAATGGACACCTAGTTTTCTTGGGAAAGTTGCCTTTCCACCCTTATGTATTTCCTTTTGTAACACCAATACAATTTTTTAATAAACCTGTCCCACACAGTAGAAAATAGAGCAAAAATTGTCCCTTTTTCAGTCCTCCGATCGAGTAGATTTCTCATCAAATTGAGAAACCTTAATTCAAAAAGCGGTCCCCCAGACATTTTCGCTTTGCAAAAAAGGTATTCCCAGTCATTACCCAAATATGCTAATCGAGTGACGGTTTTGTGCCGAATTCCACGAGCATAAAAATCGCAATGAACATCTAGCCCCACAATAGAGTAAACTGAAATTATTTTTCCCGCAGTTCTGCAAGCGTACATTTCTTTATAGTGTCAATATAATGAATCAAAAAAAAACGCCATGCGCTCAAAGGGGCTATCGTAAAGATTTTCTTCTGGGTAACCCGTGGCCCCGGTGCTTTTCGAAGAATATTTTGGCTGTCACGCCTACCAGGAAGTGTTTTCCAATTTCAACGGTTTCCATTTAATACCACCCTGAAACTATATTCCTTTTAGATTGCCTTTTCTGGGGTTTGTTGTTGCATTTCCCTTTCCCGCCATCGTTACCTGTTGTTCTTCCATTTCTGGGACGTTTTTGCTTTTTTTTCTGTCCCGACCAGGAGGATGGTCCCCGAGGCAACATAACTGCATGGCCCGTCCCCAGTTGATGTGCTTGGAATATCTGGAAAAAAATTTATGAATATTTAGAATTTTTGTTTTGTAAGGGTCCGTGCAACCGGGGGTGGGTTAGCGGCGGAAAATCCGACCGGAATTCTCACCACAATCCGGCCCCTACCCGCCCCCAGGTAAGAGCGGGGTTTTATACCTGAAGCTCCGCTCCGAACCCCGGGGTGGAAGCCGCTGTCCCCGGGGCGGGCCGTCTTGCCGTAAGCAAGCGCGCTCTGTCCCCTGACAGCGGCTCCAGCCCCGGGGGTTCCGAGCGACTTCAGGATGAGCGGGCAGGACGGGCCCCTTTTTGCGGGAAGAATACCAGATGGTATTTAGCCAGAATTCGCTGTGTGCAAGGCCCTAACTCTTTTGAAGAACAAAAAAATACAATAACTCTTACCCTTCTGGTTTTTTTCCTTTTGATCTCAAATTCACTTGAATGTTTTGAGGAATGAAATCTTTTTCACTTTCAGAATCAAAACATTTTCCTGCAATTCGGAATCCGATTATTCTCCGGTATGGATTTCAAAATAGCAGAATATCCCGAGCTTTATCAACGTCTTTTCTCCAAATTCCTCACAATTTCCTAATTCTATTAGTTCCCTGCTGAAAATAAAATAAATGAAAACTAAAAAAATAAAACTGTTTTTTGCCACCTTTAAAAGTAGGGGGCTGAATCATTGACAGGAAACTAAACTATTATAACAATTTATACCGTATGAGTCTTCAGGCTCGTATGTCTGCGTCTTTCTCTTTTTCCTTAACGGAAAATGATGTAAAATTACTTTTCCAAATACTGTCTCCTGCTAAAAACCTTTGAAAAAAAACCACCCTTCATTAGCATAAAAAAAAACCTGAATAAACAAGCATTTTGTTTTACATTACCGTAATACAACAGGTTTAAAAAACCCGGAAAATGTAAAAAGTTTACATGTAAATTTAAAAAAATCTAAAAGAACATCAGGTAAAAAGACAATGAAAAAAAATTTTCAAAAATTTTTGCAACATTTATGACAAAAGGACCCAAAATATAGTAGGGAGTCAAAATGACTCCCCCTTTGTTCTTTGGAAATTTTGAAAAAAAACCCCAAATTTTTTCACCAAAATTTTTATTCCACAAAAAATTTTTTCACATCATATTTGAGGAAAAATACCGAGTTTCAACCGGAATTCTTAAAAAGTGTACAGAAAAGAAATAAAAAAAGAAAAGGGGTCAAAATACCCATCATATTTTTGTTTAAGCCACGCCCCCCCTTCAAAAATGACACCCTTTTACAGGGCCCCACCCCCCCTTTGTTGGATAGGCCGAAGCGTCTAAACGTCAAAAACACACATTTAAATGTGGCAAAAACTGGGTTTTTGGGGCAAAAATTTAGCCAGAATTCTGGGGCCAACTGCCTTTAAAATCTTTCCCCCAAAATTGTGTAGATTGCTTTGTTGAATGTTTAACTGTGTTGTTATTTAGTTAGATGGTGGAGCATGAAGTAGCTGAACTTAACTAGTGGGAGCTGTGAATCTTGTCAAATCCGGAGTTAAAAGATGGGCCAGGAGTCACAACTATCAGAAAAAGAGGATATTTAATAAAAAAAGAATTGAAGAGGAAACATAAGAATAGAAAATATTAAGGAAAGAAAAATTTACACACTTTCTCTTGCATATCCTGCAACATTAAAATCTATTACAAGAAGTCTCGGTAAGATGTCATGTTGTGCTATGATCCAGTGACTATGATTGTTACACTTAAAAAATAAAATAATACTGTGTTAAATAAAGAAGATCTACTAATTTGGTGTTCCTCCACCATTTTTCATTTCATTTAAGATTGGCATAGTCTGGAACGATAAACACAGATCAAAGACAATTAATCAACAGTGAGACCACACTACCTCCAGTTTTAATTCCCACAGGAGCTGCTATAAAGGGCATACCTAAATATGGCAACTAGGTGCCATAGTCTGAAAACCCACAAAACCTGTGGTCATGGTTTGAGCAACGAGGTCTTGAACAGCTGACCATGATGCAAATAACAAACATATTAGTCCAATCATAAACCATACTGCAGTACCAGTCATTTGTCTGTTGGATACTGGCCATAAAGTCACCATCATTTCTAAACAACTCTATAATAGACAGTTTGGAAAAACCAGTGACCTTGAAAATCTTAAACCTTACAGTGTTAAGATAATAAATTAGGTGTAGAATTATCTTTTCTTTCTACTCCTATCCAATTAGTGTCCCACCAAACTAGTGTTTACAGTTTTTAACCCAAAAGCTGAAAAAATACACACCCGCGGGGGGTGGGCATAAAATCTGATTTAATCACAGCAAGTTACATTTCGATATAATTTTGAATCCTTTATCTATCATTGGCTAATTGGCTTTTCTAGGCAGCTTTTAGTGGGACCCATAACTCCCTTTATTTGCATCTATGCAATGTTTTTGGGCTTTTTTCTATAATAACATTCCTTTCGCATCCCTCCAGAACTTCTCGAAGGACTCTTGGCTTCTTGTGACTAACTTTCTAGCAAATGGGTGAAAATATCGATTAACTTAATAAGGTTATAATGTAATAAAAGCAGTTTAAAACACAGTGGGCACTTTAAAAATTTCGAATGCTTACGTTTTTTTTATTTGGGCCCCAAAACAACCCAAATTCTAATTCTAAAAAAGAGTGTAAATACACAGTATGAAGATTTTTGGCGCATTACTAGATTAATGCCCAAACTTTGTGGGGGCAAGAGTGTAAGCGCCACATTTGGGCGCATTAAAACTCTATTAATGTGCAAAAATCTTAGTATTTTCCCCTCTCAAATCTCAAACCACTTTAAACTTAAGGCGACATGATGAATACAAGTTCATTCTTTTTACTGGGGCCGACACCAATTCTAAATAGATATAGAAGTATAGAATATGACAATTTGGCGATTAAAAAAGCTTAGTGCGCCAATTTGGCGCATTACACTCTATCCCATCAAGTTTGGCCAGTAACCTATGTAATCGCCAAAAAATCTGTCGTATTCACACTCTTTAATATCTATTTTAAAAATTTCTGTCAGCGCCAAATAAAAAAAAAAATACCTTCGAATTCTACATTCGCCCCTATTGGGGCTTGTTTTCTATTAAATCATCAACTTGACAGTCCCCCCTAAAACATTAGAATCGGTCCCTAACAAATTTCCCTTTAGACTCAGTTTCGATCCGGACTGTTCCTGGACTCTAAGGACGGGTTGAGGGGTGACTGTCCCTATAACTTGTAAGCTAACGGATTTGGTCCCTACCTGAGGGTGTAGGTCGGCTATTCTTGACTGTTCTGACCCCCACAGCTGCTGCCCAAAAACAAGACCTGTCATGAGATAGGAGGGGGTAAGAGCTGAAAATTGCTAGGGGTTGGAAACTAAGAAGGTCCCCCCTAAAAAACCCCCAACACCTTGCTCTGATTATCCCCCCTTTGGGTCGATTTTTGGTTTGTTGGCCAATTTTATAGCTCTCCCCTGTGGACTATTGTTCTCACTGGTTATGGGATTATGGGAAAACCTTTCAGCAGGTCTTTTTATGGTTCTTTTATTTCTAAGTATGGAATCTTTAAATACTGTTTCTTTTAAACACTTTTTTTAAAGGAAAAAGAAAGGAGGAAAAAATAAATATCTTCTTTTTATCTTTTTATTATTATTATATTATTATTATTTATTTTAAAGCGCCATTGATTCCAGGGCGCTGTACATTCGAGGGGGTTACATACATAATATAAATCAAATGAGTACAGTGATAATGACAATTGGCACGACAGAGGGAGAGAGGACCGTACCCGCGAGGGCTTACAATCTACAAGGAGGGGGAAAGAGACAGGAGGTGCAAAGTTCTAGCAAAGTTCTTTTCAAGGGACTAAAATGGTTCACAGCCACAAACCGAGTACTTAAAGAAATGGGAAAAATGGGTTGTCCCAGGGTGCTTCCTGGGCAGACAGTCCCTAGTTATGCACTGGCTGTTATTTGTCCATCCTTTCTTGGTAATAATATGCTTGAATCCTCCTCGAGTCTTTGGTTTTGGAATCCTTAGTGGTCAGTCTCAGGTACCGGAATCTTTAGTCTTCCATCTGGGGCAGGTAATGGAGTCATTTGTTATCCCTCTCAGGCGGATACTGGAGAATCATCTGTCATCTGTCTAAGGCAGGAGGTGCTGGAATCATCAGTCCTCTGGCTCCGGCTCTGGTAAGCAGACAGGTACTGGAGAATAATCTGTCATCCAGCCCTGGCTTGGGTCTCCACTCCGGCTTTACAGCGGTGTGGGTGGTAAAAGGTACATGGTGTACTTGGTAGGGACCCTCAAATAGTGGTTCTAGGGTCCCCTCACGTCTCTTTTAATGATCATCCAATCTCCTGGCTCCAACTCATCAACTGATGGGTATGGTACCATCTATAGAGTGAGTCAGGATCTGGAGGGGAGACAAAAACTCGAGGACATATATTAGTTTGGCGCGTTATAAGCGCTTGTCACATAAGAAGTCAGGTCAAACTATTATGTTGCGTTTGGAGTTGTAGTGCAAAAACAATATAAACCTAACATAAGGACTAAATCCAACTATTGCCTCATATGGCCTGAGGTCTATCTTACTAAATATATAAAAATCTACCTCTCTACCTATAGCTACTGTGTACCTATAGCTACTGTGCTACCTATAGCTACCTCTCTACCTATAGCTACTGTGCTACTATTAAATCATCAACTTAACAACAGCAGCTAATGACTTGCCATTTCTTGTGACTGGAATTGCATGGGTGGACATTGGGATTTTTGGCAGGTCGTTCCACCATACAAGCAGTGATATTGGTAGAAGAGAAGTCAGACCCAGAGTTGCAGTTTTACTTGGTATGAACTTAATGGACAATAATTTCATGAACTGAGGATACAAGCCATGATACAATGACTTAACAGTCCTTGCATAATGTAGCACAATTAGAAGGAAAATCCGGATTAACCCCTTAACGACCTTGGGCGTATCAGTACGTCCCAGGGCCGCTAAGGGGCTTTGCAGGGGGATCGCTCCGCGACCCCCCCGCACAGCCGCCGGGTGTTTGCGGCAAAACGCCGCGAACACCCGACAGTGACCCCCGGGTGGCTCCGCCCGCTGGCGCGGGTTTACCCCTCAGGCGCCGCGGCAAAGATGGCCGCGGCGTCTGAATTAACGGCGATCGGTGCCGCGCACCGATCGGTGCGGTGATTGGCATAAGCGCAGCTACGCTGCGCCGATCCGATCACCGGGCATTGTGGTGGGGAGCCTTGTGAAGGCTCCCGTCACTTACCCTGGCCGGTTTGCCCCACTTCCGTCCGCAGACAGGAAGTGGGGAAACCGCCATCTTTGTACACCCTAATGCATTGCCTATGCAATGCATTAGGTTGTATTAACAATCGGGCCACCTATTGTTCAAGTACCACAGGTGGCCTCAATGTTACAGTAAAAAAAAAAAAAAATAAAGTTTTAAAGTACAAAAAAAAAAAGTATTAAAAGTTCAAATCACCCCCCTTTCCCATTTTACAAATAAAATCATTAAAATAATAAAAAAGTTACACATATTTGGTATCGCCCGAAAAAGTCCGATCTATAAAAATATATAACATTTTTTATCCCATACGCTGAACACCGTAGAAGAAAAAAAAATTCCAAACGCCAAAATTGCGTTTTTTGGTCATTTTACGTCACTCAAAAAATGAATAAAAATGATCAAAAAAGTCACATGCATTCCAAACTGCTAGCGATAAAAAGTACACTTCAGCCCACAAAAAAAATTCCCCCTCACTGACGTCCGTAGGTGTTTAGTACAAAAAAGTTATTGGTCGCACAAAATGGCGCCGTGGCGCAAATTTCAAAAATAGAAAATGTTTGGAATTTTTTTTACGGTACCAAAAAATAAAGGAAACCCTACATGTTTGGTATTGCCGGATGCGTAACAACCTGAAGAATACAGATAATACATTATATTTACTGAAGATTGAACGCCGTAAAAGCAAAACCCCCGCAAACATGGCAAAAACACATTTTTTTCACAATTTGTCCCACTTTGAATTTTTTAGCGGTTTCCCAGTATATTCTATAGTATAGTGAATAACACCATTAGAAAGTACATCTTGTCCCGCAAAATAAAAGCCCTCATGTGTCTATGTAGGTGGAAAAATAAAGAAGTTATGGCTTTCAGAAGGCGAGGAGGGAAAAACGAACGTGTCACCAAAAAAAAACGCCTGGTCCTTAAGGGGTTAATTAGAGTTCCATACCGAAGAAAACGTCAAATAATGTCATGCCAAAAAAGACTTCAGCAATCTTTGGTACTTGTTGAACCTTCAGTATTCAGCTAATAACTCACAAGTTAACTGGGTAGTGGCCGTCCACTGTATAGAGAGAGTCACGGATGGGTATCAGTTTGAATAATGAACATGATTGAAGCAGAATCTATCATCCCCCCTAGACTCGAATAGCCCAAGAGCACAATCAAAAAAAACTAACACAGACGTAAAAAAAAGATAAATAGAGAATAATTGGCTCTGGCAACAATAACAGTTAGGAGGAAGGAAACCCCCATGCTTGAATAAGAAAAGTAACTGAAAATATTGTTGTTCAACCATCAAGTCTTTCCTTATCAGTAATAAGATTAAGGTTATACCAACATGATAGAACACAATATTGCATACTGGAGAAGCCATTCAAATTTGGGAGCATTATAAGAATATTCCACCAGCTATTTATCAAGAAGTGAAAGTGTTGTTACACAAAATGATGAAAGGCAATGTGAACAGTTAAGTACCAGTACTTGGGCTGCACCTATAGTATTGGTCCAAAAATAAAGATGTGACCATTATTTTCTATGTGGATTCAAGAAAATGTAGGCGTGCACACATAGATATGCCTGTTCACTACTCAGAGTAGAAGAATCCTTAGCAGTAATGAGTAAAACACAGTCTTTTAATACCTTAAACTCTGCTAGTTCCTACTAGCAAGTCTGAGTGAAAGAAGTTGATAGATCAACTTTTATTACTCCTATGGTACTCTGTGAATTTGACAGATTGCCTTTGTCAGGAGTCACAGCATGGCCCCCATGCCAGACCATGGGCGCACTCATGTCCCCTGACTCCCCGCCGCAATATACTTACCTCTTCCTGCTCCTGCTTCCCTGCACTCTATTGCTGTGTGCCAGCAGGTGTGTCACCATTCCGGAGGGCGTGTGGGCACCGACTTTATGAAATTTAAAGGACCAGCACTCCAGTAATTAGTTAAGTGTCAGGTGCTGACCCTATATATTATATCCACCCCCTGACCACTCTGCCAGATTACTGGTGTTCCTAGAGAGAGATTATGTTATTATAGTTCCTACCTGTGTATTGACCCTCTACCTGTTTCCTGGACTACGCTTTCTGCCAACTGCCTTGACCTATCTACTTGGACCTTGACTTCATTGTCTGCTGCTTTGCCCTGATCATATTGCCTTGCGAATCTGTACCACGCTACACCCCGGCCCTCACTGCAAGCAAGTCGGGAGACTTCTTAGACTCCGCTCCCTGACATAATTTATACCACCTTTTGCAGTGGTCTAGCGAATCCGCTACATCCTCATCACAGCCTTGAATGGACAAATGAACCAAGTACTCAAAGACTCATGAATCATTGCCTTGGAAATCTTAATTTTAAGTCCAATGTACAGTGGTGGCCAAAAGTATTGGTATCCCTGCAATTCTGTCAGATAATACTCAGTTTCTTCCTGAAAATGATTGCAATCACAATTTTTTTGGTATTATTATCTTCATTTAATTTGTCTTCAATGTAAAACCACAAAAAGAATTGTCATAAAGCTAAATTGGATATAATTCCACACCAAAAATAAAAAGGGGGTGGACAAAAGTATTGGCACTGTTTGAAAAATCATGTGATGCTTCTCTAATTTGTGTAATTAACAGCACCTGTAACTTACCTGTGGCACCTAACAGGTGTTGGCAGTAACTAAATCACACTTGCAGCCAGTTGACATGGACTAAAGTTGACAACCTCTGTCCTGTGTCCTTGTGTGTACCACATTGAGCATGGAGAAAAGAAAGAAGACCAAAAAACTGTCTGAGGACTTGAGAATCTAAATTGTGAGGAAGCATGAGCAATCTCAAAGCTACAAGTCCATCTCCAAAGACCTGAATATTCCTGTGTCTACCGTGCGCAGTGTCATCAAGAAGTTTAAAGCCCATGGAACTGTGGCTAACCTCCCTAGATGTGGACGGAAAAGAAAAATTGACGAGAGATTTCAACGCAAGATTGTATGGATGGTGGATAAAGAACCTCGACTAACATCCAAACAAGTTCAAGCTGCCCTTCAGTCCGAGGGTACAACAGTGTCAACCCGTACTATCCGTCGCGTCTGAATGAAAAGGGACTGTATGATAGGATACCCAGGAAGACCCCACTTCTTACCCCGAGACATAAAAAAGCCAGGCTGGAGTTTGCCAAAACTTACCTGAGAAAGCCTAAAATGTTTTGGAAGAATGTTCTCTGGTCAGATGAGACAAAAGTAGAGCTTTTTGGAAATAAGTTTACAGGAAAAAAAAGAGGCATTCAGAGAAAAGAACACGGTCCCTACAGTCAAACATGGTGGAGGTTCCCTGATGTTTTGGGGTTGCTTTGCTGCCTCTGGCACTGGACTGCTTGACCGTGTGCATGGCATTATGAAGTCTGAAGACTACCAACACATTTTGCAGCATAATGTAGGGCCGAGTGTGAGAAAGCTGGGTCTCCCTCAGAGGTCATGGGACTTCCAGCAGGACAATGACCCAAAACACACTTCAAAAAGAACTAGAAAATGGTTTGAGAGAAAGCACTGGAGACTTCTAAAGTGGCCAGCAATGAGTCCAGAGTTGAATCCCATATAACACCTGTGGAGAGATCTCAAAATGGAAGTTTGGAGAAGGCACCCTTCAAATCTCAGGGACCTGGAGCAGTTTGCCAAAGAAGAATGGTCTAAAATTCCAGCAGAGCATTGTAAGAAACTCATTGATGGTTACCGGAAGTGGTTGTTTACAGTTATTTTGGCTAAAGGTTGTGCTACCAAGTATTAGGCTGAGGGTGCCAATACTTTTGTCTGGACCATTTTTCAGGTTTTGGGTGAAATGATCAATGATTTGATTTTTGTTTAATTCTGATTTGTGTTTTTTCATTGCAAGCAAAATAAATGAAGATAATAATACCAAAGAATTAGTGATTGCAATCATTTTCAGGAAGAAACTGAGTATTATCTGACAGAATTGCAGGGGTGCCAATACTTTTGGCCACCACTGTAATTTACTTGGATTACATTATAGTGTTTTAAAGTAGTTTCGAAGCACACTTAGAACATCTGGCTGAAACAATCAAAGAATTATACATTGGAATTAGAACATTTGACAGCTCAGAGCAAACCATTACTCAGTTCATCAGTGGGACCTTTTTCAAGTACAAGATGAAGTGCTTTAATTAAGGATATGGATACAAAAAGAACGACAAGAGGAAAGAAGTCTGGCAATTAGCATTACCTGCTTTAAGTGTAAAATAGGTGTGTAGACTGACACACAAAACCTGTGGGCAGTTCTGCATTGATAAAACAGAACAAAGAATTCATGAACACTTTTATAGTCCACAATTATCTCAGAGTGTACAGCAATTATGTCAAGCTTGTGCCAAACCTGTCATTCACATGGGATGAGAAAAGATTTTACCACCATACATGATAATCACAAGAGAACCTTTCAAATTACTCACTGTAGATTTTCTGACTGTGCAAGAAGTGACTTCTGGAGAAAAGTATGCTTTAGTATTTGTATGTTTTCACTAAATTTGCAGCGGTAATTCCAACTACAGACCCAACAGCTCACACTACAGTTAGACGCTGGATACTCTGAGATTTACAACCAGATGCCATCTTGGACAGTCCGGTGTCACTAAGCTCTGGGATCAGGCTTCTTTTCAAACTGACCTCAGCCATGTTTATTTGTCAAGGAGGTCAGTTTACAAAATACAAATAACCTAGCCCATTTGACCACTAAATAAACATAAAACAGTCTCTCTACCACGAGTCTGGGCCTATCGCTCAGCACCACACATACACACATTGTCCAGTTACCAACTGGCTCAAGTTTCCCTCAAACCTGTCCAGAGCCTTCTCCTCAACTCTGCTGCTCCCAACTCCTGGTAGCAACCATGACCTTCTGGTATCTGTAGCAACAGGGTTTTATAGGCCTATAGATACCTGACAAAGCTTGGCCTGGAACATGGGAATGGCCCCTCCCCCACACTACAGCTGTTTTGGAAAAGCCAGCCCATATTAGGCCCCGTTCACACGGCTTATTGCCGGCGTAATTGCGGGGACGGATTTCGCCCCGCAATTACGCTGGCAGCCGTGCAGCGGGGCGGGGCAGGGGGCCGGCAGCTCGCCGGCCCCATAGACTGTCATTATCTATGGCGTGTACGCGCCGTAAATAATGTGCATGTCACTTTCTCCCCCTGCAGCGGATTCGCCGAGTGGGGAGAAGAGACGGAATCCATAGTTCTCTATGAGAACTGTGGATTACCGTAATGACTGGGACTGAAGCGCAAATACGGCGCGCAGTACGGCTCCAATCCGTGCCCAAATAAGCCGTGTGAACGAGGCCTTAAGCTGCATAGCAGCCATCCTAACACTAACAAGTGTCAGTAACCTATAGTTACCAACCCGATACTGCTGGCTTACCTCACTGAGGCTAGACACCTCCGTGACCCACACCATGCAGGTCTCCTGCCTCATATCATTACCATATAAAGATTTTTATTTCAAAAAATACATTATAAATGCAAAAAACAACCTTAAAAACATTTAAAAAACACAAAATACCCCCCAGTACGAATATTGGTGACACATCCCTCATCCAAAGTTGATCTGTTACTGTATGTGTATATTTATTATGCATCTTTCCAATTTACTGTTTGTTAACTTGGGGTGAGGGATGTGTCACCAATATTTGTACTGGGGGTATGTTTTTTTTTAAAAATTTTTTAAGGTTGTTTCAGATGTGATAGCTGAATTTTTTGCATTTATAATGTATTTTTTGGAATAAAAATCTTTATATGGTAATTATTGGAGAGTCATTGTATTTCATATTAGTACATGTTGTTTATGGTATGGTGACTTATACTTATGTTTAGACCAGTTTTTGAATTGGTATTGTCCTGCCTCATATTGTCCAGTGGTAGAGACATGCGCCCACTTGGCTCAGGCCTCCAATGAGCCAAGGGGGAATCAGAGCTTTCTCCTCAGCTCTTCTGCTGCTGATGGTAGCAACCATGCCACCCTGGTGTCTGGAGCAACAGGCTTTTAAAGGCCTCTAGATATTTGACAAAGCCTGGCTCGGAATGTGGAAACACATATCTTGCAGTTCTCCTGCTGCAAACAGTCCAGTGGCAAAGACATGTGACTGTCTGAGGTTGCTCTACCACAATACATAAAATAAAAAGCAGAGATAAAATATAAAATATTAGTGATTTTATTACTCAATTATTTTAAAAAAAATACCAATTACTAAAATTCACAAGAAGCACCATCAAAGGATCAAAAGAGAAGGCAGCAAAATCCATATAAATATATCAACATAATCACATGATGTCAATCAATTAAAATTAAGTAGCAAAGAATCCCATATTATCACAATACATATTAATTACAAGAGTAGCATAATGTCAAAAATATTGAAATATAAAGTGCAGATGAGAAAAGTTCCTATTCCATAAAAAATGGGGTAAGTATACAGTAAGTGTCAACAGATAAATACTTTGAATAACTAAATAGCCATGATTAAATAAAATGACAAGTCCAAGTGCACTAATAACTCACGATCACATACCAAAACAATGAATCATCAATACCCCAATAACACACAATTCATGTATCAATATACAGTATCTCACAAAAGTGAGTACACCCTTCACATTTTTGTAAATACTGTATTATATCTTTTCATGGGACAACACTGAAGCTATGACACTTTGATACAATTTATAACAGTATATATTTGGTGTGCCCTCAAAATAACTCAACACACAGCCAGCAATGTCTAAACCACTGGCAACAAATGTAAATACACAGTAAGTGAAAATGGACAAATTGTGCCCAAAATATCAATATTTTTTATGAACACCACTATTTTCAAGCACTGCCTTGACTTGGCCAGTCCAGCATCTTTACCTTCATTTTCTTTAGCATGGCAGTGGTCGTCTTAGAGGTGTGTTTGGGGTCATTATCATATTGAAATACTGCCCTGCAGCTCAGTTTGTACTTTGTACTTGGTCTCATTAAACCACAGGACCTGAGTTGGTGCAAGAATATCATGAAATAAAAAAAAAAAATCACAAATTACCCCATATAGAGTATGCAAATGTTTCAATAGAAAACTGTTAAGTATGAATAGGACTCTTGCAGAAGAACATCAAGAAAAATGGCCAGAAAATGTGTCCGATGTGCATAGTGCATAGTACCATTGGGTACACACTGGGTTATTAACTTCTGTTCGGACGAATTGGACTCCTTTCCATGTTAATGTATCAACCAGAAAAATTAAAATGACATACTCCTCCACAATGGATACAAGAACATCATCAGAGGCTGCAAATGGCTCAAGACCATGTATGGAAGATACAATGCAATTATACTAGCAGGGAATAAGAAAATTTCTCAAATCAAGTTGAATTTCATCCTGGAAACAGGGTGCTTGTATGTAACAAGACTGAAAAACTAGAACCCACATGTGACAATTGTCATGTTTGCCCAAATTCAGCAGTATACAAGGTCCAATCAGAGACTAGAGATGGACCTAAGAAATTCCTGCATTGCAATATTCTCCATCTATGTTCCTTCACCACCCTGAGCCCCAGGTATGGTGAAGCTAATCAAATTGATGAAGGAAACATGAGAGCTCCCAGGCCCAATATAGTTGGGTTCCGTTGTTTACTAATGCTGAAAAACTAATTGAAGAGAAAGAAGTCTTGCATGCTACTGAGCCTACAGTATAAGAAAGATACCTGCAACAACCACCAAAGGGATTATATACAAGAGGTTTCAAGATTTTTAAGCATAACCTTTATTCTAAGGGGGGAAAAAATTGGGATTGCTTTGTTGTATGTTCAGCTCTGTGGTGCAGTGTCGTGCAGAGAAACTTGTGAAACTTGTCAAATCAGGAGTCAGAAGGTGAGGTCAGGATTCTCAACTACTGCATCCAAGAGGGACTGAGGGTCAGTTAGAAAACAGAAAAGCAGGAAACACCATAAAAAATAATTGAATAGGAAACAGGAGAATAGGATAAGGAAGGTAAACGTTATACAGTTTCTCTTGCATATTTTACCCGAAAAATCAAAATCTGTTGCAGGGAGTCTCAGTAAGATATTATGTTGTGCTATGATCAACAACAGTAAAATTGTTATATAACAGTTGAGCTACACTAAAAGATAGAAGTAGTACGATAAAAAAAAAAATAAAGAAGTTCAAGTGCCTCTAATCCTTCTGCCTTATCAATCATTATTCATTCTGTTTACCGGTAGGCTGTCTGCACACATAGTCATTGTTGATGTCGCGAGTAAAAGTGGAGATTTATCAGCGTTGCAAAGGGGGATGATTATTGGCTTTGGGGCCAAGGATTTCAGTATTTCTGAAGCTCTGCAGTTTGTAAACTGTTCATGTGCCGCCGTGAAAGGGGAACATCTCTCCTTGAGGAGAGTACTGTATGTTGTGTAGAGTTTTGAATTGCCTTTTTGCCCTCTACTAAGCATCTGCATATCACACGGCATTATGGGAAAAGAGCTGAGAAGCTCAAGTGCTCTCTATTGGATGTAACAAATCCTCAATTTGCCTCTGACCCACTGAGTCTTGAGAAAGCAAAAGGGATATTAGCTGTGGTGAAGGTGCATCATGAGTGATCAAATGGCAGCATTAGGAATAAGCAAAAATGAAACTGCAAAGCACCAAGTGCCACTGATGTAAGAGGTGAACATCAGCTATAAAAATTTAGTGAATTGTATTATATATGCTCTGAAGAAGACAGATGGTCATTGCATCTCTGCTAACATAGATTGGCAGAAAAGCTCCAATTTTAATGGCAGTATTGGATTTGGACCTCCACTGATTGGCAAGGAGTTACCTTTTTTATGAGTCACATTTGCTGCTTATTTTCTGCGCATTTTCCCATACTCTAACCCAATTGAGCTTTTGTAAGGCCACTTTAATTATCGTAATAACTCAATGGATTCTTCCCCAAGCACCCTCTAGTAGCTGTGGAATGCTAACCTACCAGAACCTTATTGAGACACTCCCAGCCAGTGCCGCCGATAGGGCAGTGCAAGGAGTACTGCCGTAAGGGGCCCAGTGCTCATCAGGGCATGCCGGCCGTCGTGACCCCGCAGGCATCAAGGCCCGCCGGCCGCCACAAACATCAGGGCCCGCCGCAACCTCGTAAACATCTGAGCCCGCCGGATGCCGCAAACTATATATACCTACCTAACTGGACGGAGCTATAGATATACCTAACTGAGGGGGAGCATATACCTATAATTAGCAGCTGAAAAAGTGAGGTTTCTAAGATATGTGTATGATAAATTGTGCAGAGACAAGTTGGGGCCGAGAGAAGTTATCATGGCGGTCTGGGCCGAAATAAAAAGAACAAGGGGAAGACAACCACTTCTTCCTGTGCTGGTATCTTTTCAAGGCACAGTCGGTGTACACTGGAGCTCCGGTGGTGTCCCGGGAAGAGACATTAACTACGCTAGCTGCCAGATGTACCGGAGGTCGTCCCTGCCATCCATCTCCAAGGACCATTCACCTTTCACACTGTAGTCAGGTGAGGGGGGCACGTAGTTTGCTGCTTTGACTCTTTACTTTCCTGTATGGTTTGCCTCCTGCAGCATTTTCTGTCCAACTTTTTACATTTACTGAAAGTTTTGCAGGATGTACGGTTTGGATCGCGTGAATCACAATACACTGCAGTACACAAGGTCCATAGTATATTGTACTAGTGATCACTTGTGCAAATACCCAGGTGAGACAGGAAAAAAAAAGATTGCGCCTGATTTAGTCCCCGCAGAGGAGCAGGTTCATAAATCAGGTGCAGTCTACACTGTTATAATGCACACAAAAATTGGCGTTTAAATGCTAAAGATCATACATGTCGCCAAATGTGTCAATAATATCACATAGTAAGTTTCCACAAAAATAAACCCTAAAAACAAGTTTTTCCCCGTTCACTCGATGTTTTTTCAGGGGAGAGGGGGAGGGCCCAGACACTTTGGCTGTATGGGGCCCTAAGATTCCTGATGGCGGCCCATCTAGCTGCTGTTCATGCTGCACATGGAGGTTACTTCCGATATTAGCTGATGGTCATAACAATGTGACTCGATTGTACAAGAAATCCACATGTCTGTAAAAATCCATCATCTCAACATCGAGGAATAATTATGAATTTAATTACTGCTCTGCTACGACAGCCTCTGCTCCTTACTAAAGTTTGGTGCATGGATGTGGAAATAAAAAGACGTCAAAAGCCATCCAGTCAGTATTCTAGTTCAACCATTTTCAATGGGGTTGAGGAGAGGGCACTGTGCAGAGCAGTCTAGTTGTTCTTCACGCCACACTTTTTATTTTTAGCCCTAGCTATGTACATAATGGGTAAGTGATATGATGTTGTTTAAGAGCACATGAAATCTCTACAGAGCTGTAGGTACTTCCTGTGCTGCTATATTGAAACCCTGTATTACAGTGATATTCTCCACTAGATGCAGCATTACATGATAGTTTTTCTGTCGTACTCAGGGCCGGGAGCAGGCATTTTGGTGCCCTAGGCAAGTACGGCCAATGGTGCCTCCCTACCTCCAACCCCCACCCCCCGGAAAAAAAAACATAGGTTGAACAGGAAAAAGGTTGTTTTGGTGGTTTATTTTTGTGGAAACTTACTATGTGATATTAATGACACATTATCTTTATTTTGTGGGTTCACAATTACCGGGGCCGAGTCGGGCCCTCACCACCGGACCAGCAGCACGGGCCATCCCTCAGCAGTGCTGGGCCCTATACACAGCGGCTCTAGCACAGCACACATTATCCTGTCTTGCTTCGCAGACTGGCCACTCCCTGTACAGGAGTACTGCCTGTACTGCCCTAACTACAAAAATCAATTAGGCTGTACACATCCATATATTTTGAAAAACGTAAGCATAGGTGCACACTGAAAAGGCAATAGCATACATCTAATACAAATATCAGTGGCACACTAAAAACTAAGTGAAACATCAAGGTATATAGGAATATTGGAAATGCATTACTGCTAAGGAAAATATGAAAAACCTGGGACTCTTAGTTTACAGTTTTTGATCAAAGATTGTATTAAGCTCACCTCCCAATAGCGTCAAGGGGATCCCAGTACAGGTGAGTACCTAACACTAAACATGTTACCTCACTAGGAGTCCATTCAGACTACAACATCTCAGGGAGTGGTAGGAACCTGCCACTGAATTATCGAGCACCAGTTTAAAAGAGGTAGCCGGAGTCCAGCAAGCCAATGAGGTTGCCATTCCTCAAATAAACTACAAAATCAATTAGGCTGTGCACATCCATATATTTGAAAAAGTAAGCATGGTGCAACACTGAAAAGGCAATAGCATACATCTAATACAAATATCAGTGGCACACTAAAAAACTAAGTGAAACATCAAGGTATATAGGAATATTGGAAATGCATTACTGCTAAGGAAAATATGAAAAACCTGGGACTCTTAGTTTACAGTTTTTGATCAAAGATTGTATTAAGCTCACCTCCCAATAGCGTCAAGGGGATCCCAGTACAGATGAGTACCTAACACTAAACATGTTACCTCTAGAGATGGGCGAATCGATTTTAACGAAGTGGAATTCGTTTAGAATTTCAGGAAAACTTCGGTTCTGAACGAAGTGAGTCTGAAGTTTGGGGTACTTCGGTTGTGAACGAAGTGTGCTTTTGATGATAAAATGTGCTGCGAGCCATGGCGCTACATGGGAACAAGCCACTATTGGGAGGATATAAGGAGCATAGCCTTGCATTACATGTGCAGAGTGATAGCCAATCAGTGAGACCGGCGGGATTCTGTGACGTCACCCGCACTCTATATAAGTCCGGGCGGCGACGCTGGGAGCTCATACGCTCTCACTGTACTGATTTAGGGCAGGTGTTGCGCGGCTGATGTTACTGAAGAACATGATTTTTAATACGCGATTTTTGTGGGGATGTCTCAGACTTGTCTCAGAGACTGCTTCTCTTAATGTTCTGATTTCTGATTTTTTGGTCTATTGGATATGACAGTCCAGTGCATATACATGGTTAATGCTATTCTGCTCACAGCACATGAAATCAAGGGCATCTAAGCCAGTTCCTGTTGTGTATTCAATTTAAAGAAACAGCGTTTTTATATACAATATTACCACTTCATTTTTGGCCTGCTTCAAGTGTCTGTTGCGCCAATGTAATTCCAGGGTTAATTAAGCATTGTTTGCTTGCTGTTTAGTTTGACTCCAAGAAACCGTTCTTTTGATACCGCAAAAAAATAAAATTTTCTCTGTTGCATAATTCACAACACGAGGTTACTCGCACTCATTTTCTCTGTTGTGTAGAGTAGATAACACGCAATGGTCAACACGCTACCAAACTAGTAGTTTTCGGCTTGCTCAATTCTGTGCGCAATTTAATCCAGGGTTAATATAAGCGTGTTCTGTGCTGTTGTGACTCCAAGAAAACCATTTTTTCACGCAAAAATAAATTTTGCCGTTGTAGCATAATTCACAAACGCAAGGTTAATTACAATTTTTTCTCTTGTGTGTAGCCGTAGAAAACACACAAATTGTAAAACACGCTACAAATCTAGTAGTTTCCCGGCTGCTAAATTCTTTTCGGACAATTTACATCAAGGGGATTAATAAGCGTTGTTCTGCTGACTGTTGTGACTCAAGAAATCCGTCTTTTTCACCGCAAAAAAATACAATTTTCCTGTAGCATTATCTCCAAAACGAAGGTTAATTAAAATTGTTTTCTCTCTGTTGTGTAGTCGTAGAAAACACACAATTGTATCACGCTACAAATTCTAGTAGTTTCCGGCTCTGCTAAATTCTTTTGCACAATTTTCATCAGGGTTAATTACAGCGTTGTTCTGCTGCTGGGTGTGTAACTCCAAGAAACCACGCGCTTTTTCAGGTGGCCCCAGCCATATATAGATACCCCCCCCCCCCTCCACCTCCCCCCCGCCGCAAAAAATACAATTTTCCTGTAGCATAATTCACAAACGAAGGTTAATTACATTTTTCTCGATGTTTGTGTAGCGTAGAAAAACAGAGCAATTGTAAACGGCTACAACAGCTAGTAGTTTCCGGCTGCTCTAATCTCCTGTGCGCATTTACATCCAGGGGTTAATTAAAGCGTTTAGTTCTGATGCTGTTTTGTGCTCCAATATAAACAGTCTTTTTAACCGCCAAAAAATGCGCAATGTTGTCTGTAGCATAAAGTTTCCTGGAAATGCTCAATTCTGCATTGCCGCAATTTACATCCAGGGGTTAATTAGAAGCGTATTTCTGCTGCTGTGTAGTTGACTCCAAGAATCCGTCTTTTTACGACAAAAATGCAATTTTCTGTTAGAATAATCTCACATACGGAGTTCAAATTACAATTTGTGTCTCTTGTTGTGTAGCGTAGAAAAACGACAATTGTTAACACGCTACAAAGCTATGTAGTTGCCTGCTGCTCAAATTCTTGTTTGCGCAATTTACAATCCATGTGGGTTATTAAGCGTTGTTTTTGTGCTGTGGTGACAAAAATAGAGACCGTTTTTTCACCGCCATAAATACAAGTTTTCCAGTAGCTCATAATTCTACAAAGTCGGAAGGTTAATTACAATTTTTCTCTTGTTGTGTTTTTCTTGCATAGAAAAACACACAATTGTACACGCCGCTACAAAGCTTTGTAGTTTCGGCTGCTCAATTCTTTTGCGAAATCTTTCAATCCAGGGGTTAATTAAGCATTGTTTGTGTTTTTTCTCAGTAAAAGAAACTTTGTTTATTCAACGCCACAAAAAGAAATTCTATAGCATAATTCATATCCGTAAGGTTAATGTCAAGGCCTTATGTTTGTGATTTTATATTCAGTAAAATAAACAGAGTTTGTTTATAAACATGCACATACAAGTCAATTTTTCCCTGCCCATTTGTGTGGTGAGCAATTTATATCAACAAAGGGTTACCAAAAGACTTCTTAGCGGGTTCAGTTTGGGCGTCGCAAATACAGGGTGTGTAGTATCATATACAGATATCTTCTATCAAAAAGTGTCTGTACATTTTTGAACAACTCAGTATGTCACGACAGAGGACGGTGGCAGCTTTACCTGCGAGTGCATAGGCACAACATGTTCTGTAGCAGGTCGCAGCCACAGCAGATGGGGACGTCAGCGCTCAAGCTAGGGGGTCACGCGGTGAGGCCACAATGAACGCTGTCATCTAGCGGTCGGTGTTATGTCTAGCAACCCAATGGTTCTTTGATTGTTGAATCTAGGTCGATCCAACTTTCTCCCAGATGGACATACTGAAACCCAGAAAGAAGTCGGTACGGGAAAAGTCAGACACAACCCCTTACGTTGGCATGGCCCGGGAGGATGGATAGTCTCAGCGGCCCCTCACCTATCCTTCAACCAGCCTCTGTCCCATACGGTTCCCTCAGCAAGAGATCGTACTATGTGGCTGGTCTCCAGCGTCTACCTATATAGCGCAGGTGTTATGAACATGTGAGGAGGGCGCAGTCAGCAGCTTGTACTTGGCAAGAAATTGCGCGCAATATCCCTATGCTTCTAGCAGTAGGCTTGGCAAAGTATAGATGTGGAGAGTGGAATGGGAGGTTTTGTTAGGCTGTGAGGGAGTCAGCCTCTGAATACCAAGAACGGTGTGAGGAACACAGACAGTGACGATGAACACAAATAGATGATGATGTAAGCCGACCGCATCTTGGAGAGGCCGGGGTTAGGCATTGGGCTTCATGCATCGTCATGGAGAAGATGGCGTCAGCTTGCGAGTCAGGCAGCGGCTGCAGCCAGCAAGTGGGTCGAACTCCATTTATCATATGTAGGCCGTTGAGTCAGCTCAGGGTTGCAGCAGGGTGTGGTCGGGAGCAAGCGGCCACGGGGTAAAAAACTGTGCCTTCGACTGGTCCAATCAAAGTGAGCAGACAGGGGGCTCAGCGATGTTGTAGGGCAGACGGCGGCAGTAGTGTCAACTCAGTGCAAGCGTTGGCGGTGGGTCTAAGTAATTCCGAATACTCGACGGATTGTGGCAGTCTTTGCTATAAGCCACCGGACGGAGCGAATATGGGTAGATGTAGAGAATCTGTAAGCAGAAAGTTTGAAGTGTGGCGCACACGGGATGATACGTTGGCACAACGGCCTGCGTCAATACATGTAGCGTCACCATCGGATGGCCTGGGAGAACGTGGGCTCAGATGTGGTGGTCCATCCCTGCAACCGCAGAAGCAGCAGCGAGCAGCAGAGCCCTCAAGGGCACACATTGCATTGCAGCCAGTCAATGGCTCCACCACCTCTGCAGAAGGGAAGCTGTTTACTCTTTGCACATCATCTCCCAGGGTCAGAGATTGCTCCTGCTCCTCGCACTACTCATGCGCCAGCAGTTCGCTTCAGCGAGGCGATTGCAAAGAGACTACAGTATGCGTCAAAAACCACCAACTTAAGGTTGCAGCTGCCTGACCGTGCTTCTGTCCACAAGTTGTTTGTGTACTGCCGTCCAAGTCCCGTTCCAAATGGTGGACTCATTGCACATTCAGATAGAAACTATTGGCTTGTTTGTGCCGAGCCGAGATGGAGAGTTCCAAGCCGTAATTTCTTTTCCAAAAAGGCAGTACCAGAACTTCATAAATATGTTAGAACGAAGGATGGGCCTGTCCTAGCTTTATCGGTTTGTTCCAAGGTGCATGGCAGCGTTTGCAGGACGTCTGGTGCTGTAACTAACGGTCAGGGCATTACATGTCCTTTTCACGGCCCACTGGCTGAATGTGCTTCCACGGCCCCAGGCACACAAACAACTTGACGGGAGATCGCCGCTTTCTACCTCACGTTGTCAATCTGGCTGCTACTGCGATCCAATGTTTCCGCCTCCTCCTCATGCCACACCACCACCATTCAGCCTCACAATGAACGCTACACTATTCATACCACAATGTGTAGGGCAACCAGCGGTGTCACGCAGTTCTACACTACTGGCTTGACTCGGCGCGTAACGGAGTCACACATGGGGAGGAACTGCTCCGACGCATGCAGAACAAGAAATCGATGTGTGGCTTTCTCCGCGCCAATGCAAATCTCGGAAATCCATGTTACGGACAAGGGGAGGAACATGGTGTTCGCGCTGCACCGAGGAGGGATATGTCCATGCGGCCTGCATGGGCAAAGTGAGATACAATTGGTTGTGAAAAGGTTCCTGAAGTCTTACAAGGTATCTTCAGCAGATTTCAGCCTGAATAATGGCCAGGAAGCGTCGGCATGCACTTTATACTCATTCGTACAAAGCCAGGAACACCCTCCTCAAGGTGCAAGAACCGGCAGGACGGCATCCCATAACACACTATGATATGCGATGTTTTCCACCGTTGTGAGATTCCTTGCCTGCCACATGTTGGACCGAATGTAACTGCACAGAAGATACAGGAATTAAGGATTTTTTGATGATCACGGCAAGACAGAAGTACTAACTGTGTAACTTTGATGTCCAGCAGTGGCAGCTCATTGCGTTGACAACATGCCAGTTTGTTGAGGCCATTTGAGGAGGCGACGTTATTTGTCAGTCGCAAGATAAGCGGATTGAAATAACGTCATTCACTGCTTCTCTGTCCTGGAACAGTTGCTGAAAAATCTGTCTGGGCAGGGAGGCTGGTGAGCGTGCGCGACTACATCTAGTGGCACACATGGTCTGGTGGGGATCTGAAATGGAGGAGGAGCGAGGAGAGAGGAGGGACATTGGAGCAGAGCATTGATTCTGGTGAAAATTAATGGATTTTCTACCATGAGGGTGACAAGTGAGGAGGAAGCAGAGCAGCTGGAAGGAGAGGTGGATGGAGATGAGGAAGACGAGGCAGATGACCCCCAAGCACCGTGGCAGATATACAGTGGAAATGGAGGGAGGAGGCCCTCGGATTCATTGTGAAGATTGCCGCAGACATGCTTATTTGCTCTGGACTAGTGACATGTCGAATAGTCGCATCGGCAGAGGATGACTTCTGGCTCTCTCACCCTATTGGACCCTCGCTATCCTCGATAGTCAAAATGGAGCCTTTCCAGCTATTGAAGGAGGAGGACAACTGTCAAATACTATAGTGGAATCCTCAGTAATCTGCTTGGCGCTGCCTATGTGCTGGCATTCGTCTCCTTCCTCTGACAGGTTTTCCTGATCGGGGAGTTTCGCAGCGCTCACCGTACTACTTGTGAATGCTGGCTGACTGGGGGAAAGGATTGGCTGGGGGAGTAGGGCTGCTACAAGCTCCGATCAGCAGTACCTAAGACTGGAGTCACTGGAATGAAGCAGCTTCATTACACCCGCCTAGTGAGGAGGGTAGTGCCAGCAGCTCGTAGCAGCGCAGCAGGACCTGGAGCAGGTTCCTCCTGAACACCAAAGGTGGTGGCCTACTTGGGACAGCCAACTCTGCCACCCCAGTTAGAAGATCCGCGGAGACTACTGGGCGCCAAATTGGGATGTGTGGCCGCAACTATCGATGTGTACGTTTGCAGTGGAGAAGCTGTCCTGCCGGCCAGTAGTGTGCATCAGAGCGAGGTTGTTCTAGTGCGGCGCGCGGGGCCATGTTAGCCCAAGGAGAAACCCGCTTGTTACGGGAAAATATGGATCGACTGACATTTGTCAAGATGTATCAGCGTGGATCGCCAGGATTATTCCACACACCAATGCCTTACGGTCGTCTAGACTACAATCATCCATGAGCTCTACCCAACTTTTGTGAGAAATGAGTCTGGTGGTTCAATAACTACCGGCCTCAGCCACTATTCTGATGCGCCACCCAGCCTGATGCCATCATGTGCTGACACTTTCTCATCTGCCAAAAACCATCTTTATCAGGGACTGGTATTTGCCACCCGCACCTCCACACTGTGTCATTGTGCCACTGTCTGACCTCATGGCTATGCATGTGCTGCTGCCGTTGACCTTCCACACATGGTGTCATTGTCCCCTCTTGGAACCTTACTTCTGTTTTTGCCACCTTCCAGAAAGTCATTAGGTCACTGTCTGACTCATGCTGCTGCCTGCCGGACCTCCGAACTGTCATTGTCCCATCTCTGTGGCCATACTCATGTTTTTGCCACCTCCAGAATGTCATTTTTGCCACTGTCTGTACTCATACTGCTGCTGCCGTGACCTACACACTGTGTCATTGTCCCTCTCTGTGGCATAATCTGTTTTTGCCACTTCCCAGAATGGCATTGTGCCATTGTATGACTCATGCTAGATGATGTGGCTGATGCCTGAAACTACACACTGTGTCATTGTGCCACTGTCTGACCTCTATGCTGTTCCTGTGGCTGCCTGCCTGTGACATACCACTGTGTCATTGTCCCACATCTGTGGACTACTCCTGTTTTTGCCACCCTCCAGAATGTCATTGTGCAATAGTTGACCTCATGCTGCTGTGCTGGCTGCTGCTCCGTTGACCTACCCACTTATCATTGTGCCACTAGTACTGACCTCATGCTGCTGTGTGGCTGCTGCCGTGACCTTCACACTGTGTATCATTGTGCCACTGTCAGAGACCTATTGCTGCTCCTGTGGCTGCTGCACCTGTGAACCTACACACTGTGTCATTGTGCCACTGTCTGACCTCAAGCCTGCTGACTGCCGTGACCTAAACACTGTGTCAATTGTCACCACTCTGTGGCCTACTCCTGATGTTTTTGCCCCTCCAGATGTGATTTTGCCACTGTCTGACGCCTTGCATGCTGCTATGTGGATGCTGCTTTAGTGACCTTCACACTCTGTCTCTTGTGCCACTGTCTGACCTCATGCTGCTGCTGTGGGCTGGCCTGCCGTGAACTACACACTGTGTCATTGTGCCACTTCTGACATCATGCTGCTGCTGCGCATGACTACACACTGTCACCATACGTCATTGTCCCACTCTGTGGCTACTCCTTGTTTTAGCCCAACCTCCAGATTGTCATTGTGCCACTGCCTGGACCTCATGTGCTGCCAGTGACCTAGACACACTGTGTCATTGTGGCGACACTCATGTCTGACCTCTTGCTGCGAAACGTGACATACACACTGTGTCATTGTGCCACTGGTCTGACCTCATGCTGCTGCTGTGCTGCTGCCGTGACTACACATATGTCTATTGCTGGACACTGTCTGGCGCATGCTGTGCTGTGGTCGCTGCTTAGTGACACTACACACTGTGGTTCAATTGCCTACTGTCTGACCTCATGCTGCTGCTCGTGGCTGCTGCGCGTGACCTAACACACTCTGGTCATTGTGCCTCACTTGGTCTGACCTCATTGCTGCTGCTTAGCTGATGCATTGACCTAGACACTGTGTCATTGTTCCACCCTGTGGCCTGACTCCTGTTTTGTGCACCTCCAGAATGAGTCATTGATGCACTCTCTGACCTTCATGCTGCTGTGGATTCCACCAGGTCGACATCCACTATCTGTCACATGATGTTTGCCATACATGAGCCATCAGCTTGTGTTTTCAGCTGTCAGCTCGCATGACTTTATCTAGGCTACATTCCCCCTTCAGTTTTTTGGTCATTTTGGCACCTCTTAAGTGCCCATGGGAAGTTTTATAGTGAGACGCGATTCTAGAGCAAGGTGGCACAAGTCTTGTGCGTTTGGTCATACTAAAAAACAACCGTTGTATGAGACCTAACCAAGCTTCCCTCCTGCATATTTAAGTAATGGCACAACGTTCTACTGCATCTGCAGCTTGGGCAAGCCTGGATAAGACGCTGATTTTGTTTAACGCTGATTCGTGCTGAAAGTAACATTCGGAAATCGAAGTTACTTTTTTGCTCGAGAATATTCGGCCGAAGGGAACGAAAAACTCGAATTTCGGGAAATTCGCCATCTTCTTGTTACCTCACTAGGAGTCCATTCAGACTACTACATCTCAGGGTTGTGGTAGGGAACCTGCTACCTGATTATCATGCAACTGTTTTAAATAGAGGTGTAGACCGGGGGATGTGCAGCTCAATGCCAATGAGGTATGCCATTCCTCAAATAACTACAAAAAATCAATTAGGCTGTGCACATACATATATTTTGGAAAACAGGTCTAAGCATAGGTGCTCACTGAAAAGGCAATAAATCAGCATACATCTAATACAAATATCAGTGCACACTAAAAACTAAGTGAAACATCACTTTTCAGTGATGCACTATGCTTAGTTTTTTCAAAATAGATGGATGTTGCACGACTAATTGATTTGTTGTTTAGTTTATTTGAGGAATGGCAACCTCATTGGCTTGCTGGGCTCCGGTCCTACCCTCTTTTACCACTTTTGCAGGATATTTCATTTGGCATACCTTTTCCACTTCTTGGATGTTTGTACCCCCGAATGATTGACTCCTTTGAAACATGTTGTGTTAAGTACCCCACCTTGTACTGGGATCCCCTATTGTTTTTGGGGGAGTTTTAAAAGTTTTCCCCTTCAGGTTTCAGAGAATGAGGAATTTTAAATGAACATCTCGGTCACTTTGGTGTCAAAAAAAACAATTGATAAGCGTTCCCAAATTTGCTTTTACCACTCGCTTGTGCGGGGGTTGCTTTCGTGGGTAATTAGAAAGTTACTTTTTTCCAAATCTAACGAAACTTCTTATCTATCCCAAAACGAAAACCATTCGGGGTTCTTTTTAAAACCCTAATCCTTTTTAATGCAGCAACATTTAAAATAGCCGGGTCAGCAACCTGGGTTGTTTTAATCACTCATCTGTTATCTTTTTTTGGAAAAACAAGAAAGGGTGAAAAAAGATTTTATAAAAACAGGATCAAGTTATTTTAGTGGATACTGAAAATAGATGGAGTCATAAATTTTGTATTATTTGGGAAAACCCCATGGTTCAAGGCAATTTTTGAAAAGGGTCGGTTAATTATGGTTCCTACAATTGAAAGCTATTCTTTGTAGGGGGGACCCAACCCCTGATTTATAATACAATCTTTGATCAAAAACTGTAAACTAAGAGTCCCAGGTTTTTCATATTTTCCTTAGCAGTAATGCATTTCCAATTCCTATTTTACCTTGATGTTTCACTTAGTTTTTAGTGTCCCACTGATATTTTGTATTAGATGTATGCTATTGCCTTTTCAGTGTGCACCTATGCTTACGTTTTTCAAAATATATGGATGTGCACAGCCTAATTGATTTTTGTAGTTTATTTGAGGAATGGCAACCTTATTGGCTTGCTGCACTCCGGCTACCTCTTTTAAACTGGTGCAGGATAATTCAGTGGCAGGTTCCTACCACTTCCTGAGATGTTGTACTCTGAATGGACTCCTAGTGAGGTAACATGTTTAGTGTTAGGTACTCACCTGTACTGGGATCCCCTTGACGCTATTGGGAGGGAGCTTAAAGGAGTTGTCTCCCTTCAGAGTTTCAGAGAATGGATGAATGAAATACTCTGTCACTTCCTGGTTCAGACTGATTTCATTTGCAAAGCTCCATGCTGTACAGCTCTGCTGTGCTGTGCTTTCAGAGGGTAATTAGATCAGATTAGCTTCTCAAACTACAACAGGACTTCTTATCTGATCCCCCCAAACAAAAGCCCTAATTACAGTTCTGTTTATTTTACATAAATCAAGCTTTTTACTGCTGAGCAGCACAGGACACTGCCTCAACCTGTTGATGATGTCACCACTTTTATCTCATTGAACAAAACGCAGGGTGAAATTGTTTAAAGGTCAGTTATTGGAGGAACTTGAAAAGCCAGGGGGGTCATAAATTCAAATGTATCCCTTAGGGAAAAAAAGGGAACAAAGAATTATTTGGAAAAGTCTTTTTGTGTCCCTACAATTTTGAAAGCTATTCTTGTGCGAGACAACCCTTTAATACAATTTTGATCAAAACTGTAAACTAAGAGTCCCAGGTTTTTTCAATTTCCTTAGCAGTAATGCAAATTTCCAATTATCCTATATACCTTGATGTTTCCCCTTAGTTTTTAGTGTGCCACTGAATTTGCATTAGATGTATGCTATTGCCTTTTCAGTGTGCACCTATGCTTACGTTTTTCAAAATATATGGATGTGCACCGCCTAATTGATTTTTGTAGTTTATTTGAGGAATGGCAACCTCATTGGCTTGCTGCACTCTGGCTACCTCTTTTAAACTGGTGCAGGATAATTCAGTGGCAGGTTCCTACCACTCCCTGAGATGTTGTAGTCTGAATGGACTCCTAGTGAGGTAACTGTTTAGTGTTAGGTACTCACCTGTACGGGATCCCCCTTTACGCTATTGGGAGGTTAGCTTAATACAATCGTTGATCAAAAACTGTAAACTAAGAGTCCCAGGTTTTTCATATTTTCCTTAGCAGTAATGCATTTCCAATATTCCTATATACCTTGATGTTTCACTTAGTTTTTAGTGTGCCACTGATACTTGTATTAGATGTACTGCCCTAACGGCGGCCCTGGCTGCCATGTATGGAGCTGACTCAGCTTCTGAGTTGGCTCCATACCTGCGCCCCGTAGTGACAGGCAAAGGTAGGCGGTCGCCTACCTCTGCCTCCCCGTTGCCCCGGCCCTGGTCGTACTCATATATTCATTTACATTTCTTATTCATCCACTACAAAGATTATGTGCTGTTTCTCCTCAGGAATTAATAAGTGATTTAAAAAAAGAGTTTTGCTTACAAAATTTTCAACAATGTTATAAACTTTAGCCTCCTCATAGTATTAATTTTTAAAAACTCTTAAAACAATTACAAACATGTAGGATGCTAATAATTTATTGTTTTATCATATTTGCCATAGAAAGCAGTAGTAGAGTGAAGAAAGGCGATACCTTTTAAAGGCTAACTGGGTATATTTCATGTTAAGCTTTCGAGAGTACTAGCTCTATTCTTCAGACATGGTGTTATACAAGAAACTGAAAATTCACAGACTTTTTATGAGACAGGTCTTTAAAGGATTTTAAAATAACATAATGCAGTACAAGCAGAGAAGTTATTTGAAACAGGTCAGAAATAAACAATCTGCAAACATGTGAGGTGTGACACCAGGATTATTCATTCTTGCTGTTACCTGTTTGCCATCAGGTATTGATTTGTGGCCTCAACAGTTAACTCAAAGTGTGACATGAAGCTGGCATGGATGTTGTGCCCACATTGCAGAGTTTGAAATTTTTGCCTTAGCTTAAATTCCCACTCCTTTCTCTCCCTGTGTCTTAAAATGACCCATTAAACAACAACCTGCAAATCTTCAATAGAATGGTCTTCTCTGGAGAAATGTGCGGCCACTGGAAGATCTGTTCTGCTGTTGATAATAGTGAATTATTTATTAATTATTAATTAGTTCATTCGCTAAGTCTCTGCCCTCTGTCCCCCACATAGAGGCCTGTGGTGGGAGATTGCATACACATAATCAGATACACTACTTTTGAAGACCTGCAGGAAAATGTCCTTCTAAATCTGTGGAGGCTGTGTAGGCAGTGAAAAGAGTCCAGGACCCAAGTGAAGAGGATGGTGGGGCACCTGGGCCCTAGCTCCTAAAGAGACAAATAGCCACTCTGCCTCTTAAGTGTGCATTCTTTGCAATCTGACATCATTGTTTATATATGTACAATGGTCCCTCAAGTTACAACGGCCTCAAGATACAATATTATCACCATACAATGATCTTTCCTGGGACATGGTATGTTGAGTATGGTTTCAACACTCATTGTCCTAGACACTGATCCAGCCAATTATCAAGAACATTTTACTTGTAATACTCCTATATTAGTGAAGTGCATGCATTGATTGGTGGTCTAGTAGCGCCTCTCAACAGTACATTGTGGTACTTCATGTCCTGTACTACTCTATACATGTGCCAGGATGAGCAGCTACTTTGGGCAGCAGGTGAGGGCCCATTTTTTTTATAAAGTACATGACCCCAGGAAGCTTCTATCCTCAAAATAGAAGATGATTTCCTTCTTCGATTTCCTGATTTGACTGCACACTTCACTATCTCACAGTATTTGTTACCTCTATTTCTACCTTAATTATCTCTGTACTGTGACTATGTTCCATACCTTTGTTCTGTGACTTCACTGTGCTTCTTAGCAATCAGGTGTAACATCACACTAGGTTCATTACGTATGTTAGACATCACTGTGTGCATTATCCTTATCTAGTATTGTGCTTACATTAAAGGGGTTTTCTCACTACAGTGATTAGCGTTTAATAAGTAGGAAATGGTATTTGAAGACATTTACAAAATACATTGTTCTACTGATATTGCCCTAGTCCTGAGATAAAAGAGATTTTATCAGCTTTGAGTGCTTACAGGTGTCTCTAGGCTACTGTCCATATCTCCCTTCCTGATTAGATAAGCAATTGTTTTCACTCCTCGGAGCACTTGTAGCTTTGTTTACACAGATTAAATCTCCTACACTTATGTCTTTGTAATATTCAGCTAGTTATAGAAGAGCTAAATATCACTGCTATAGAACCACCTACAGACTGACCAGACAGTGTGAGCTGTGAAACAGCATAGTTAAAAAATCCCTTTAATGTTTACTAGCCCTGTGCTGTAACATCGCTGAGTGCATTATTCTTGTATTAGGCTTATATCAATGTTTATTAGCTATGTGGTGTGACATGACTGGTCTGCATTATCATTGTATTTTGCTTATATGAATGTTTATCAGCTTACTGCTGTAACATGACTGTGTGCATTATACTTGTATTGTGCTTATATAAAAGTTTATTGGCCCTGTTGTGTGACATCACTGTGATCCCAATAATGGTTGATCTTATCTAGAGATGATCAAACCCTAAAAAGTTTGAGTTCGAGTCGAACCTTTGAAAAGTTCGGTTCGAAGTTCGAGTCGAACTTGAACTTTGAACCCCATTAAAGTCAATGGGAGAAGATGTTCGGGTTAATTTTTATACCTATACAGGTGAGGAGAAGCTGTAATTACCATGCATAACAGAACACCAACACTAGGTGCATTACATGCCGGGCACAGCACATTGTAGTGCACCTAAAAATGATACGCTGTGTGCCTCCATAATACATAGTATATCATTGGTAGTGTATGTAATGCACCTATCAAGCGCATTGTGCGCGGAGGCGCATAACATATCATTACTAGTTTATGTAATGCGCCTATCGCCTATAAACTAGTAATGATATGTTATGCGCTTCCGTGCACAATACGACTCAATAGGGGCATTACGTACACTACCAATTTTAGGCACATTGGGGGACATATCTGAAAACTGTCTTGGTCTAAGACTTTTCTTGTTGCCCATAGCAACCAATCAGAGAGCCCCTTTCATTTTTTCAGAGCACTATATGAAATGAAAGGGGAGCTCTGATTGGTTGCTATGGGCAATAAGAAAAGGCTTAGACCAAGACAGTTTTCAGACATGTCCCCCATTATGTTTACTATGCAAGGTATACCTGATACCAGATTTTTGAGAGGATCGTACTTTCAGGAGCACTTTACACTGATTTAATACGCCTAAAACTTATTAAAATAGCGTGTCGAACGCAATGTAGAGCGCGAACATTTACTCGAACGAACAGTAAAATGTTCAGTTGGGCTCGAGTTCGACTTAAACTAATCCACTACTATCCAATATTTGAAAGTACATATGGAGATCTCAGCCTTGTATGCTAAGGGGTTATACCAAATTGCCCAAGGCTCCATCTTCTAGTGATTCCAGAGAGGGACCTGAAAGGGGATCTGGAAATATAACTATTTCACTCCACTGTCAATTTCACTATTTTCCTCAGTAAAAAAGCTATAAAAAGACTTGTCATTGCCTGCTGCATGACCCACCATACTGCTCAGAACGTGCCGCATTCGCGAGTCATTTTCCTGTTAATTAAACTCAGGACAGCCTTTTATTACATGACAAATTGATGGGATTCCAGACCAACAGGTGCCAGATTAGTGGACACTTACTGTATATTTTTAAAAAATAGATCAAACGTTTAAATTAGAAAATGGCACATACGTGGTCTAGAGATATGTCTGCGTGTGGACTTTTTTCGTACTTGGCCCATGCTGATAAGAAGCCTGCAATGAAACTAAATGTTATCCCATCCTTCGTCTGAATGAGTGAATGCTGTCAGTCCTACAATATATTGTGTGTCATAGACCTGCAGTCTTGGCAACCTCTCTTTAATACCTCTAGGATTCCTTTTTTCTCTTCACATAGAAGAAAATAACAAGCTTCAAATACCTGTGGACTCACACAGTACAAGCTGTGGTGATTTAGAAAGGGTTCACACCAGGTATGGCCTTCCTTTTACAAAACATCATTTCCCCCACAGAGCACATTTGCAGCACGTAGCAATTAGCAGTACACAAATGAACTAAAAACTCAAACTACCCCCTGCGTCTAAAATGATGTCTGCATAATAAAACAATTTTCTACAGATTAATGAAGAGCTGGTTGTACAGCGTGTTTATTTGGGGCACCGGACATGCATTTCTTCCACGCAGGAGAAAAATTGCTACAAAATGGGAAAGAGATCACAAAATAGCCTTTAGAATTTGAGAACATTTTCCATTTCAATACAATTTCTGGTGGCTTTTGAAAGAGTCAGAGCACTACAGGATCTCCTGTATGTGGTATCTGAGATATGAATAATATGACAGAGTTGGTTCTTTCTTGGTCCTACCAAAACCTTTTTATCACTAATCCTGTTTCTCCCAGTCCCCAGACAGATGAGCAGAACTAAATCACTTAATTGACAAGCCATCTATGGTCCCCAGCTTGATTTCCTGTTAATTTTAAATTACTCGTTAATATGAAGAGAAAACTAAGCAGCTTTATTTTTCTCTCTTCCGATTCCACCTTTATGAAGTAGGAAATGCATGTGTCTTATGCTTTTTTTTTTTTTTTTTGCCTTTTCAAGGCAACTGGAGAAAATTGTCCCAGAGAACAATGTTATTGATAGCTAACAGTTTCCTTGTTACAGCTCCAGCAGAATGCATAGTGAAAGCAGAGAATTGCAATCATCCACGGCTACGTTATTCCTAGGTAGAGTTAATCTCTGCTCTCTGTCTGGCTGAGATATCGAGTGGATGGCGAGATAACAGCCTTTCATTCCATATCATATCAGCACAGGAACACTTCTATTATGCCCTTCTTGACTTATTTATAATAACTATCCAACACTCCGCCTTGGGAAATATCATTGCTTCCCATGTTTCCATTAGTCGTGCCCCATGCACACTGCACATTGTAAAGAACGTGAAACCACTGTATGGCTACAAAGGTCTGACTCTTCTTACATGTTGAAATGTGGCATACACAGCTATAAAACAGAAAATTTTGTCATGGCCCTTAAAACCTTGTATCTAGGGATTTCGCCTTGGGTATTGTGTCATACTGTATAACGTGATATGTAACGTGCCTTATTGAGAGTACTACCATACACTGCTCAAATAATGCAGTAACCAAATAACAGTATATACATACAGTGCCAAGCAAAAAGGTAACTATGTTTTTATCTTTTGACTTTCAGGCCCCATATCTTACCATCCACTGCAGCTTTGTACATGAAACTACCATCATTTTGGCTATCTCAAATATCAATTTGACTTGCAACTATTTATCATATGCTTAGTTCTACAGATTCTTGTCATGTGACTGCATTGTTACTGTCGTGCTCCTAATAATATAAAGTTCAAGTATTATAATAATAATAATCTTTATTTATATATCGCCAACATATTCCGCAGCACTTTACAATATAGAGGGAATAAGTACAGTCAAACCAGACATTACATTATAAAAAAACTACTGACAAATGAGACACGAGGTGTGAGGTCACTGCTCGCAAGAGCGTACAATCTATTAATTATTATTATTATTTGTTAGTATTTTGTAAATCCACCTTTGGCTTTCAAAACTGCCTGAATCCTTCTGGGCATACTTTGAAACAGATTCAAGCATGTGTCCAGCAAAATCTGATCCCAGGTCTCTTCTACATGTTCCCAAAGTTGGTGCATTCTGGTCAACTCACTTGGGTACGAATACAGCTTTTACTCCAACTCAACCTACACGTTTTCAATTGGGTTAAGGTCTAGGGATTGTGAGGACCAATCTAACAATTTTATTTTATTATCATTGAACCACTTCTTTGCCAATCTTGACACATGCTTTGGGTCGCTGTCCTGCTGGAACATTATATTGTCCTTTTCATACCCATAGTACTTGAGTGTACAAAGTAACTTATCTTGTAGGATATAGGTCTGATATAGGTCAGCATTGAGACCACCATCGATCTTGGTCAAGTATCCAACGCCTTTGGCTGTGAAACAACTCCATATCATCAGGCTTCCTCCAACGAACTTGATAGTTCCTTCAATTTCTTAATCCATTAGCCCCCTTTACCCTGATCCTTCCAAATCAATTTGCCCCCATCAGAGCCCGGTCTATTGACTTTCATCTCATCATTTCATATTACTAGTTTCCAATCTTCTACTGTCAAGACTTCTTGACCTTTTTGGGTCACCATTCCAGACCTGTGTAATATGTGTCACATTGTTCTTATGTGGACATCTGTGATCTCATTATTTAGAAGCATGCAAGCCCCCCCCCCCACTGCCGTGTTTGTCATGCCAGAACTGATAGACCTTGTAATGATTCGACTTGTTGACTCTGATATTTTACCAGGATGTCCACATCTTCATTCATATTCTTCCAGCTGTCATGGCCTCACATGATGCAGTTTGGCAATTTTTTTTTTGGCCAACAGACTGCTATTGATGAGCTGGATGAGGCAGTTTCTCTTTTCTTGGGAGATCTTCTTCATGGTTGCTCCTCAATTCTAACCAGTGACCTTTTACTTGGGAATCAACCTAATAACACACTGAGCTATTAGGGAATGTGAGAATAGGTTGAAATTTGTAGTACATAAGATAAAAAATATTGTTCCACCACCAGGAGCAAAACAGTAACAATGCAGTTACATGACAAAAATCTGCATAACTAAGCCTATGCTAAATAGTTGCAAGTCAAATTTATGTATGAGATAGCCAAGATGATTGTCTATAAAATGATTGTTCAAAGCTGTAGTGGATGGTGAGATTTGGAACCAGAAAGTAAAAAGTTTCAAACATTGTTACCTTTTTGCTTGGCACTGTATATACATATGTACATACACAAACATACACTGCCAACCACATCCTACTTGGTTCATGAAGGAAGTCAGCTATCGTGATCTGAATTGGTAGGTATAGATAGTGTTTCATTGACTGTCTTCACCCATATCCCTTGTTGCTCTAATGGGCAAAAGGGGTAAAACAAAACAACCGTCACCAGGTGTCCCGATCACCCGACAGAGCAGGGAAATGCTTTGATTGCGCTACGGTGATGAACTGCGGCAATCAAAGGATTAAACCTCCGCTCCCCGGTGCTTGCAGGAGCTGTGCTGGGTACAGCGCTGTGTAGTACAGTCCCGTCCTCAGCACTGCTGTGGCACCAGGAGCTGCAAACTGCGATGTCTGCAGCGAGGCCAAAAGACGTCGCTGCAGACGAACGACCTGCACCAGCCGACGTCAAAAGACGATGGGCGTTCGTTAAGGAGTTAACAAAAGAAAATTCATTTTAAAAATTGTCTGTTTCCTCTGGCCCCTCCACAGTTTAGTTTTTTGTTGGAGTTTAATTAACATATTATCTGTATTAGGCGGGTCAGTACAAGGGCCACATTATCAGCGCATGTCTCCACTATATAGTGAAAAATACCACCATAATGTTACCAATCAAACCAGTATAGCAAGACTAATATTACCAATAGAAACAATACACAAGACCCAAATAATACCCCATATATCACTATCATGTATTGACAAATACCATCATATTCTTACTGACCAAATCAATATATTAAGACCAATAATATTAAGAACAATAATATACAAGCACCTAATAATACCACAACATCATGACCATATATCACCACCATAAAAGATCTGAATAAAACCATCATACTGTAACTGAATATAAACTATTACACTAAGACCACTATTACTGCCATAAGTGACCATAAAGTGGTAGATAATAGTTTATACAGGCTCTGCAGACGGTATATTACAGCCATACAGTGATCATATAGGTGTAGATACTAGTGTACACAGGTTCTGCAAACATAAATGATAACAGTACAGTTACATTTAGCGGCTCACAGGTAATATCTTTTCTGATGAGTCTCTCTTTTCTCTCTTCATCCGCTCCAGAAAGGCATGACATCTTCTCCCAGCCACAACACACCCCATATACTAGGCAGCTCCCCTGCAAATTAAGCAGGGAGAAAGGTAGACAATTTTAGGTAGATTATACCCTAGAAATTAGTCAGATAAGTGGACAGACTCTTCCCAAGAAGAGTCTGCCTTCTTATCTGACTAATTTTTAGGGTCAAACCTATGATAAAGGTGTGTCTACACATATGGTCCCATCATTAGGTAGGTATAAAGAGCAATCTCTAGTATGTAAAAATATAGGGCATCCTTTGTTTGGTAGGTACATAGGACCCCAATAGGTAGCTGGTAATGTAGGGCCCCCGGTATGTAGGTATTTAGTGCCCCCTAGTAGGTAAGTAGTAGGTATATGCTGTCCCCCAGTAATTAGGTAGGTGTATAGAGGGGCTCTCCCAGTAGTTAGGTAGGTGTATATAGGGTTTCCCCCAAGAAGCTAGGAAGGTGTGTATAGGACCTCCTAGTAGTTAGGTTGATGTATATTTGGTCCCCTAGTAGTTAAGTAGGTGTATATAAGGTCCCCTCAGTAGTTAGGTAGGAGTATATAGGTCCCACAGTATTGAGGTAGGTGTATTTAGGTCCCCCATTAATGAGGTAAGTGTGCATAGGGCCTCCAAATAAAAAAAAAAAAGAATACTCCCCTATCCCCTGTTCGCCCACTGAACGCTGAACTTTGAATCCGGATTGGGTGACGTGACTTCATCATGCCACCCGCACCGGGCACATGCGACCACTGCAACCCCTATAGCTAAGCCACTGGACGTTGGTGTGTCAGAAGACAAAAGAAAGCAAACACTCCACCCACCAGAACATAAACTGGAGGTGTCAGCTTTAAAGTAGTGGAATGTTTTCTGTGGCATTTTCTGGGCCCACTTATCCATGTGGAAGGCACTCACAATCAATCTGATTATAACTCCATCCTGGCAGATCATGTACTCCTATACATGCAGATTGTCTTCCCTGGGGGAAAGGGAGGAATATGATCTTACAGATAATGCACTACCACATGTCTAGAAGTGGTCATTGTGTTCGAACTATAGATCTTTCCGCACATGTCTTCCAGCAGTTGTGAGATGCACTGCAGTCACCATGGATCCAGATACTTGTGACAACCTATTGGGACCTTATTGAGTCGCTCCCAACCCGTCTAGCTGCTGTTCATACTGCACATAGCGATTACTGTGGATATAATCTGGTGGTCATAATAATGTGACTTGACTTTAAAGTATTTAAATAGAAATGCTATTTAATGTCTAAATGATACTGTTACACAATTAATGTCAAGATTCGTGGTGGTAACAATGTGTGAGTGTCCGGGTATCAGAGGGGCCAGCTCTGTATAAACAGTAGTCTGGATTCCTCCCAATGTTCTCCATCACTGCTCCCACCCCCACTCTTGCAACTATGTGTCTTCAGCTTCACTGCTATTTATAAGCAAATCACAATCTCTCTGGGACGTCAATGCACCGAGCTTGGATTTACATTATAGCAAGGTCAGGATGATCATAAAGTATAGACTACTAAACCATTAGTGAGGAAAAGAAAATGTAATTGCTACAGATAGAATGAGGGAGATGAGGCTTAGTATGGTGGGGGCGTTTGGAGATTTGCAGTAAAAGATCCCAATGAACTCCAGAGTATAAAATGATATAGTGGAAAAAAACATGAGCTAGCATAGGAACTTTCAGATCTGAAATTTGCTGGTCGAGGATGAGTAGGAATAGGCCAATACTAAGAAAATAGAACAAATGAATAGCAAGCAAATGAAGAGATTCAGAAAGAAAATCAAAGAATTAGTTGGGTAGTGTCACGGACAGCGGTAGTGGATCCACTGGACCACCACAAGCGATGGTAGGGGCCCCGCCAGGGAGTGGAATCTAAGTAGGTCCCAGTTTTCACCAGAGCCCGCCACAAAGCGGGTTAGACTTGTTGCGGCAGGAGTCTATCAGGTCGCTACCCCTGAAGTGACTTGCTTGCGGTGGCAGCCAAGGCGTAGCATGGTACAAAATCATAAGACAAGTACGTGGTCAGGGACAGGTGGTAAGGTCAGGATAGGCGGCAATGGTTCGTGGTCGAGGGACAGAGGCAAATGGTACGGTACATGGTATAACGGACAAGGCTCAAGGAAACACGTTCTCTATAGGCTATAGGCACTAAAGATCCGGCAAAGGGATAAGGAAGGGGCAGGCTTAAATAGGGGCAGCGATTGGCAATAGGAAATTACCAGTGCACTGGCCCTTTAAATTTAACAGTGCCAGCGCGTGCGCCCTAGGAGGCGAGGACGCAAGCGTCGGGAAGCAGAGACTTCGGCAGGAGTGCAGCTGGGTAAGTAAGAAGGAAACTGAGCAGCAGGGCACCAGTGACAGGAAGGAGGTAGTCATGTTGGAAAATTAAGACTCATTTGCATGACTTCAATACCACAGATAATTAGTATAGCAGCAGCCACTGTTGAACTGGAGCTCATTGATGATCCACTTCTCTTGACTTCTGGGTTCGTGTCTCGACACAGATCAGAGGCGCACACTTCATTCACTTACAATTGAGCTCAAGCTTCTCCAGCTTGTCAGGGTGAGAAGCTGAACGTCAAGAAGAGCTGTTTGCTGGCAGCTTGTGAAAGGCAACAGTGGAGGACAGGAGGTTAGTATAAATTTTTTTTATCTTTTTTTTGCCCACCCTGGGCCCAATGTCATGTTATTTTTTTTTTGTGAACAATTCCTTTACTATTGGAGAAGTACATGTACTTAACTCTCACGCACAATGAAGTTCCAAGGAAAACACCTAGTACTTAGCACTCGTGGTGTTATGTTTCTTAAAGGGGTTTAGTCACAAAGTCAAGGTAGGTTTATGTAGGGATCTGTGAGTAGTTACAAAGTAGTTGAGTAGTTAGAGCGTCTGCCTTCCAACATAAGATTTTTAGGTTCAAATCCCTGCAGGAGCCAAACATGTGGAATTTTTGTATTGTCTCAATGCATATACCTGATTGAAGTTTCTTTTCTCTTTTCATTTATTTGCACTGTTAGACTAATTACAAGGGAATACAGAGGACAGGCGTAGAATGACAACACTTGGGTTGAACACTCGATCAACAGGGAGTGTGTGTGATTACTAAGAAGGGAAGAGACTGACAGTAGCTGCCTGAGTGGAGAGGTGATGTATGAACATGTATGAGCTTTTGTCCCGGGTTGCCTCCCCAGGAGATGAGCTGTATACTATGGATCCCTAAGGTAGCAGCTAAAATAAATTTGGTACAGAATTTTTATTAATGATGAATGGTGAAAATGTTTATTATTTAATTTGCAAGCTTCCCACATCAATTACTTCGTGGCACAACTCCTTTAAGTCTAAAACGTGACCTTGTCAATTAGTACTTTCTTTTAAATTCTGACCTCTGAAAAATGTATCAACATGTATTTTCAATAATTTGTATTAATTGAAATAACAAAAGGGTACATGATGCATTCAAAATATAGCACATTCACGTGTCACACAACTATCAAACAATACAGATGCAGAAAATAATGTGCAAATAAGTATAGCAAGCCACATGGCCACAGAATGTACCATGAATAAATGGGAAATGAGGAGAACATACAACAGCATACACTAATATCAGTAAAAAAAAAAATCAAGACTTATGTAGCATATTGGGATTCTGACCAGAGACTACAAACAGATTTTAGATTGTTCCCTTAAACTAAAGCAAACTTCTCACAATGCAAAAGCATGTCTTCTTAGTAAAATCCTTTTCCAAATTTGTCTATACATCTCCCTTTTAAAAAAAGAATGACACATATTTGAGTATTGGTTTGATAGAGGCACCTTTTCAGTGTTAATATACTGTCAGCCAGAAATCAATATGTCAACAGTTTCATGGGAGTAAGCAATGATCAGCCTGGGCGCAGAAGTTCAGAGAGGTCAAAAAATATGCTGTGTATCAGATGACCTGCAAGCCAGTGGAAAATGTATAATCACTCACTTGCGGAAAGACTGTGATGTGGTGTATCGAGCCTGCTCCCGAGAGATCAGTCCCTGTGGTAGTGTCATAAAGTGATAAGCGCATTGAATGCTTTTAAGGATTTAGGATGAAAAAAATGTAGGATTTCACTTATGGGCTTAACTTTGGTAAACCCTCTTGTCTATACTTCTATTGCCATATTGATAATGATAATATTTTAGTGGAAGACAAAGTTAGGGTTACGCTCACCTTACTGAAATCCTTATTAATA
>JAODAL010033608.1:0-45362 GCA_025379985.1 Phyllomedusa bahiana | reverse complement strand
GAGTACGGCGCGAATACGGGCCAAGATACGTCCCAAATTGCAGTAACATGGTTAACTGTTTTGGCTGCCTTCAAAAAAAAAAAAAAAAAAAACCCCCAAAATCAATTCTATACCGCAGGAGACAAAAGTGAGAACACCCTTAAGTGAAAATGGACAAATTGTGCCCAAAGTGTCAATATTTTGTGTGGCCAGCATTATTTCCCAGCACTGCCTTAACTCTCTTGGGTATGGAGTTCACTAGAGCTTCACAGGTTGCAACCACTGGAATCCTCTTCCACTCCTCCATGATGATATCACGGAGCTGGTGGATGTTAGAGACCTTGCGCTCATATACCTTCTATTTGAGGATGTTCCACAGATGCTTAAAGGCATGTTCACACGGCTTAAAATGGGCCGTATTTCGGTCCGTAATTACGCGCCGAAGAGCGCCAATTACGGGCCGAAAACGGCCCATTCATTACGGAAATTTCCCAATTTTCTCATAGAGAACTATGGATTACGTCTCCTCTTCGCCGGGCGGGGAGATAATTCACATGTCACTTTCTAGCGGCGTAACGCGCCGCTAGCAGGATGGTCTAGGGGCCGGCGAAGTGCCGGCCCCCTGCTTACTCCCCCGCTCCCGCCCCGCCCCCGTCCACACGGCGTAATTGCGGGGCGTAATTACGTCCCGCAATTAAGCTGTGTGAACATAGCCTAACAGGGTTTAGGCTTGGAGACATGCTTGGCCAGTCCCACACCTTTACACTAATTTTCTTTAGCAAGGCAGTGGTCATCTTGGAGATGTGTTTGGGGTTGTCATCATGTTGGAACATTGCTCTGCGGCCCAGTTTCCAAAGGGATCATTACATAAAATTTGTCCTTTTTTTCTTAGGAGTGAAGAGGATTCCAGTGTTAACCTGTGAAGCTCTAGAGAACTCCATGCCCAAGAGTTTTGGCAGTGCTGAAAAATAATGGTGGCCACACAAAATATTGACACTTTGGCCACAATTTGTTAATTTTCACTTGTTGTCAGCGGTTTAGACATTGCTATGTGTTGTTATTTTGAGGGCACACCAAATTCACACTGTTATACAAGCTGCACACTGATTATTTTCTATTGTATTAAAGTGTTATTTTTCGCCAATAATTCATTGGGGAACACAGCACCTAGGGTATAGGCCCTTGCCTTCGGAGGCGGACACTAGGCGGATCAAATGTTTTCGACCCGCCCCGACTGCCTATATCCCTCCTGCTGACACCGGGCTGATCAGTTTTTTCAGCCTAGTGTCTGTAGGAGGCAGACGCTGCTCTGCAGAGTTTATTTTTCTTTCCTTTGCAGGAAGGTGATTGAGCGCCCGACTCTCACCTGTTGGAAGGTGATTGAGCACTCGGCTCTCACCTGTTGGAAGGTGATCGAGCCCCTAGCTTTCACCTATCAGGGCGGCCATCAACGCGTAGTTGTACCGTGACGCTGTCCCCCCTGAGTGCGTCAGGAACCCAGTTAAGTTCTTTAGCTGGCTGGTCTTCCTCCTCGCCGCTCACCCGTCCCCACCTGTCGCCTCCGCAGGCTTTTATGGATTGCGGTAACCTCAACGTTGGGTGTTTTGGTACCGAAGGGGTGATGCCGCGACGCCCCAAGACATCGGATTGGTGAGTACCCCGACCTCCTCTGTTTTGGGGGTGGTCGGGGATTTTTTCCTTTAATACGTTTTGGGTGGCCGCAGGAATTCTGCTTTCCTGTGGCCTCTCAGTGTTGCCCTTCTTTCCCAGGTATTGGGGGGCTTCCCAGGCAGGAGTGCATTCCCTCCCCTTGGCCATGCGGCCCTGGGGAGCGGACAAGTTAGTCCGCTGCGGCAGCGTCCGCTTAAGGTTGGCCCCAGCGGCGTTTTTCTATCCCGCGCTGGGGGTCCCAGTGATGGGGGGGGGGGGGCATTTTTTCCCCCCTGCATAGCTCCCCTAAGGCAGCAGACGGGTTGCTGTCGGCATTGCCGTTTGGGAACCTGGGGTCCCACGGCGTTACGCCGCGGGGTACAGTTTGTGGGTCGGGCTGGCTGCGGGGGGTTGGAGGGGGCCTCCGGGGCTGCAGGGTGATTCCAGCTCTGCGGTGTTCCCGGCGCCGTTCCGATGGTCACCCCGGGAAGCGCGTTAAAATTTACCCCCCGGTTCTGGGGCTTCGGCCGCCCCTAGGGCCCCCCTCTCCCGACCTGGATGGGGCAGGACCTCCAGAGCCCAGGCCTGTGTTGGGGGCGGAGCCTATATGACCATTTTTTGCGGGTTCAAGCGTCCTGGCTTATCTGACTGCTGAGGAGTAGGACACAGCATCTTGGGATGCGCTAAGTTGACCACCTGTGGGCCATCACCCTGCCCACCCGCACCTTGGCATCCATGTACCCACTTTTCAGGGCTCAAAGTGTTTCATAAATACCGCCTCGTGTCCAAAACAGTGCCGCGACTTGCTGTCGCCGGCGCCCATTGCCATCCGGATAGTCTTGTTGGCTAGCCGACGGTGCTCTATGGTGCCCATTGCGCTGCTCCGCTACCGTCCACTTGGGCGGAACCCCAGCGCCCACTATCAGGGGTCACGGTGGCCCCATAATGGGCCTGGGGCCCTCGCTCACTAGGCAGTGGCCACCCCGTACTGTGTAACACAGGTTTGGCTTTGGCCATTAGGTCACTGACTCGCTGCCCAACTCGCACATTACAGGGTCACGCAGACCATAAGGCGTAGTGTTAGAGTTATGAGGGTTAGGAGTTTTATTGCCATCGTTATCACCCTTGCTCTCTCCCATGTCGGGGTGGTCGTATGAAGGATAGAAGGCTCCATTGCCTGGATTTGGCTTCCTCAAGTGGGGACTCCTCTGATTCTGACTCTGAGCCAGACAGAGATGAATGATGCGGATCCGGGGCAGCAGCGGTCCCAACGCCCTAGCCGGGCTATTGGGGGACAGATGTGAAAGCTCCAGGCTGGTTAAGGGGCCCCTTCTGGAGGAATCCCGTCTTCCTGGCTTTAGGCAGACAGGCGTTGATGATCGGTCAGCAGCGGTTCCATAGCCCTTAGGCCGGGCTATTGGTGGCTCGGATGTGAAAGTCTTCCAGGGCGATGAATATGGCCCCTTATGGACGGACTCCCTGTCTCTGGCTCTGGGCAAGACAGGAGTTAATTGAATTCAGCGTAGCTAAGAAAAGGGTTACCAAGCCCTTATCAGTGCTGTCAGATTCCACTTCAGGTTTTACGGGTGAGGTGAGGATTTCTAGGCCTTCCCAGGAGGAGGGTCTCACATTAGCGGGCGGCACGGGCTGAGGCGACGGCATTTGGGGTTCCCTGCACTCCTGTAAATTGAGAAACTGTTATGCCAGGAAGTGGAAATCATCAAAGTCAGGCGTTTGTTTCCTATCACACCGAATTCAGACTTAAGTTCATTGCCACTTTCCTGGAGGTTCAGGGTTCATAGATGGACGGTAGGTCCCATGGAGGGGAAACCCAGTACCCTGGCTCTATGTTGTCTATGGCCATCCACTGTCTCGGGACACTGTGCAGGTACCTTGTCTGTACGGCATGACAGGCGTCCTCACAGGTTGTTGTAAGTCCGCCTTGGGGGCAGCCGGGGCAGCCCTGCCTCCAGTTCCAGGATAGCTGGCAGGTTCAGGTCAGCGGTACCAAGCCCTTATCAGAGCTGTCAGACTCCATTCAGGTTAAGGGTGAGGATGTTCGCCGTTCCCTGGAGCTGGACATTTTTGGCGGGCGTCTAGGGGACGGTGCAGCCTCCAAGGCGCAGCTATTAGGTGGCGACTCACCGCTCTCTTGCGGTAAGCGTTTTCTTAGGGGAGCGATCTAGTTGCTCCCTGAAGTATACAGCCGGTTAGCGGTGGTGGGGGGGGGCCCGGGCAATTTACATTCTATTCTCGAATGAACGCGTCAAGTCGGTACCCTTTTGCCAACTAGCGATTGGTCCGAGGAGCCGGCCCACACGAGTATTGTTTGGGGTGGGGGACAATTCCTCCAGTCCAGCGATAGCTCGCAGGTTGCAGGTATTCCACGGTGAAGCTATTTGTAGTTCCCAGAATTTCGCAGGGGTCGCCACCTTCAGGGACTGTCACTTTGTGGAAGTCGTCTTCCCCAGAACGGTTGCAAACTACCTCATGGGCCCGCAGCTCTGGCTCAAGCGTCTGGTTTCCTTGCATCTGGCACTTCACTCCCCAGGCTATGCGGAGGGATTATGCGATCCTCCTAGTATGTGCTAGATACTAAAACCCTTTAGGGTTCCCATGAGGGCAGCTGCTAGGGACCTATAGTTGGCCCTTAAAGGCCTCAACCGGTACTGCGTATGGGCCGTGGTTTCCACTTGGAGTTCGACTCCGGTCAGCGAGTTGCCTTTCGGGAAGGAAGATGAGCCGCAGAGAGCTTTTTTTTCAGCTACGTTGGGTGCATCATGGCCGTTATTTTTCTAGTCCCTATGATTCCCCGTTCTCCCAGGTCTTTACGCATGCGGTTCCTGCGTAATTTTACTAGTATGGCGCTAGCAGACACATGCTCTGTTCAGAGCTTTGCTGTTCGGCCTCGACGAGCACTTGGGCATCCAAGGGTCCTCATGTTAGCTCTTGTCATCCTCCTGATGTCGATCCTTCGCATCCAAGGGGTTTGTGAATACTCTCAAATGCGCCCCTATGCCGGAGTTCGCATTCACGGGTATTCCCTGAGAAACAGAGTTTGCAGCGCGCTTCGGCTGGGTATGGTCGCTAATTGGCAGCAGGGCGGTCATGCAGTTTTGGTCCCCTCTGCGTTCGTGAGCCTATGAACAGCAGGGGTTACAATTGTGCTGGTTTGGGAAATCGGATCAGTCTCTGCCACCTGTCGGGCCTCCACGGGAAGTCTACCTTGTGTTACTTTTATCGGGAATGATGACATTATGGTGATGGCTTCGATTTATCGCACAAGGTGTTGTATGGGGCAGTCATATCTGCAGGCCCCTGTTCTGGGGTACTTGCGGTAGGGTCAAGGATAATCTGTGTCTTGTTCCGTCATGTTTCCCTAGGATGGTTTCATATTGGATGTAGTACTCTAGTTCTGCTCCTCGTACATCTCAATTCTTTGAGGACGATTGTTACGTCTTGGGTTGGCGATGGTCAGGGCCAAAATTCAGTTCTACCTTGTTTGGATCTTTAGGTGGCACAAGCCCTCTTGGTCATTACCTGAGGGTCCTTGTAGGGGCCTGGTATCCTCTATGGCCGCCGTATTGCCTGCTGGATCTGGTCCATTTAGTTATGCAGGTCATGGCTTGTCCCCAGTGCTTGTTGGCGGCCACCTGGTTGGTTCGGCTTAAAGCTCGGACTTTTGCAGATTTGGCAAATACTGTCTACTGGGGCTTAGGCCCATACTTAGGTTCTACTCAACTCATGACTTGGCCTCGGCCTGCTGAGATCCTAGGGCCATTAAGTACTTCAGGTAGCAGTGGGCTGGAAGCTTGTCACTCGCTGATGAAGGTTTTTCTAGTTGCCCACCCTCTAGGTCACTGCTTATTGGGGGAACATCCAAGGTGCTGTGTCCGCCCAATAAATTATTGGCGGAGGGGAAACTGGGATTAGTTTTGAGACTTGACCATATAAATCCATTTTCCTCGTCCAATTATTGGGAGACAACGATTCCCACCATCTATTTTTTTATTTTTTGCCAGGGAATTGTAGGTTCTCTTTTGTATCCTGCTCTCGGCCACGGCTTTCTGCTACAATGATCAGCCTGGCTATAGACAGGCAGGTGTCGCGACTATTGGCCTGTCAGGGCGGGGCTTAAACACGACGTTTGATCCGGCCTAGTGTCCGCTCTACACGAACGGCAGGGCATATCCCAAGGTGTTGTTTCCCCCCCAATGAATGGCACGAGAAAAGGTTAGTTTAAGGATAAGTACAAAATTCCCATTATCTCAGTGTCTGCTACCATGCAAAGATATAATACAATATATACAAAAATATGAAGGGTGTACATACTTTTGTGAGATGTTGTATATGACATGAATATGTTGATATTGTTCCCCATCACAGAAGAAGCAATTTCAACCAAGTGATCTAGATTTTAAAAAAATTGTTAAATTTACAGTCATATAAATAACGCGTATTCTCCACGCAGTTTTGCCCAATGCGGTCTTAAAAATTCTACAACGGTTATGCCTTTGAGGGACCTTCACTTTATTACCCTTTTGGATAAATGCATAAATATGCACAGCTTGCTCTATGCAACTACTTTATTATTTAGCTACAAAGGGGTAATGTTTCTCATTAGAGAGAGGCACCTTGGTCGCTCCACTGAAACCTTGTAAGGTTCAGGGAGTCAGATGTGACGTGAGGAACACTCCATCCAATAGGTGGTGCTGCAGCTGTCTACCCATGACCCTTTTGGAACACATTTAAATTTCAGTGGAGCTGCCAAAGCCTATAAGTCTCCGCACACCTACATGGTACCTCTCCTTAATGAGAAACAAGACCTCTTTTGAGTTACATTTTGTACCTCTCGCCTCGGCCACAAGTATTTTACTCAAACACACTAAACCAGCTGTCTGTAGATCTATAACTGCTATGGTATTAATCTTATTCATATAGCAAGGCTCATCTAACCCTTTATACTTAGTACTGTTGCCTTGCGGTGCTGGCGTCCTGGGTTCGTATCCCACCAAAGAAAAAATATATAAATTACATTTGAAAAAAAAGTATTCTAATAGGTGGGGCTATTTAGAGCTTTTTAGAATACTTTGGTATTTCACACACAGATAAAAGCAGTAGGCTGGGGACCTTCTATGAAATACTGCCTGGTCTGGTCTGGAATAGTATTGTATCCCATCTCCTATCTCTCCAATCCTCAGGAATGACTGTAATATATTAAAATGTTCTAGGTACGTCAAGACTTACTTACTGCCAGATAAGGCAAGGATGGGAAAAAGAAAAACTTCAGTCAAAAGAAAGACAACCAATCCAGTTTACAACGAAGTCTTAAGGGTATGTCCTTCATATTTCGTAAGACCCATAGCTTTTAATTTGGTGCTCTATTACATCGAACAGAAGGGTATAGTGTGAGCTCCAGGAAACATACATTGTTCGTTTTTGCTCAAAGAATAACTTTACTCCATGAGCTCATAATTTCTTTGTAGGATCGGCTGAAATGTTAGAACTGAGACCTGTGACAGTCATATTTATAAGCCTCACACAAGAGGTTATTAAAATAAGCGAAATCTGCAGATAAATATCTTGTGTAAGGCCAGCTTGAATGTACCTATACGACCTGGTCAATGCTTAACCGTTCCACCTGACACGCCAGTGCACATGCACACTCAGCTCAACTAAACATACATATGTTCTCAGTAGGGGGATGGGAATGTTAAAGTCCAAGCCACCTGATCCTTCTCTCTATGACATCTGTCAAGAGAGAGTTGTGACTCCCCCCAAACACATTAGGTGATCATCCAGCCCCACTGAGTTGAGTAGGTTCATCTAATGTGTATCATCAAGTACTTCACTCTTCCTGCCAGGCCTAGTCATCCTAAAAACAGCCAATATTTACTTTGGTCTGCTCATGGCTCCACCACAGCATCTGGAACATTTGCTCCTTCCCTTATTTACCTACAGTAAATTTAATTTTCAAGGACCACTGATGTCTAAGATATTGAATGCTCTGTTTTTCTGTTCTAGTACAAAATTGAAAAAATGGTGTTGCTGATTCAGAAACTTAACCTCTCTGTGTGGCACAATGACCCGCTCGGCCGGAACAGTTTTCTCGGAGAGTTAGAGATTGATCTGACCAGTTGGGACTGGAGTAATACAAAGCCTAACTGGTATACCTTAAAACCACGGGTATGTAAGAGTTCTACAACTCATTGGTTGCTACATATTTATAATGTATGATCTATCCTGTAAAAAGTGTAACTCCTGCATGCCGGGTAAATGTAGATGTGGCAGATCTTGATGCTAATTTGTGAATATGCAGCAGTTCCACAGCAAAATCTGCATTTGTCACATGTAAGGCTAGATCTACACTGCAGTGAACAAAAAACAACCTGAAAACCTAAAAACGTTGATAAAACGTTTTTTTGTCCTCTGCCTGTCAAAAGCTGCTGAAAAAAATGTCCGTTTTTTGCTTGCCTTCAAGTCTGTTTTTTAATGTCTGCATAAATCAAGCCATTGGATATAACTCCACCCTATAAAAGGGGATGTAAAGCACATTACTGCATTTATATGTAATCTTGTAGTCGTCGGGATTTAGTCGCTAATAACGTGCATTCTTACAGCTTTTGTCCCTATCAATGTACAGTCATATGAAAAAGTTTGGGCACCCCTATTAATCTTAATCATTTTTAGTTCTAAATATTTGGGTGTTTGCAACAGCTATTCAATTTGATATATCTAATAACTGATGGACACAGTAATATTTCCGGACTGAAATGAGGTTTATTGTACGAACACAAAATGTGCAATATGCATTAAACCTAATTTTGACTGGTGCAAAAATTTGGGTACCATTATCAGTTTATTGATTTGAATACTCCTAACTACTTTTTACTGACTTTCTGAAGCACAACATTGGTTTTGTGACCTCACTGAGCTTTGAACTTCATAGCCAGGTGTATCCAATGATGAGAAAAGGTATTTAAGGTGGCCAATTGCAAGTTGTTCTCCTATTTGAATCTCCTGTGTAGAGTGGCATCATGGGCTCCTCAAAACAACTCTCAAATGATCTGAAAACAAGGATTGTTCAGGGGAAGGATACAAAAAGTTGTCTCAGAGATTTAACCTGTCAGTTTCCACTGTGAGGAACATAGTAAGGAAATGGAAGACCACAGGGACAGTTCTTGTTAAGCCCAGAAGTGGCAGACCAAGAAAAATATCAGAAAGGCAGAGAAGAAGAATGGTGAGAAGAGTCGAGGACAATCCACAGACCACCTCCAAAGAGCTGCAGCATCATCTTGCTGCATATGGTGTCACTGTGCATCGGTCAACAATACAGCACACTTTGCACAAGGAGAAGCTGTATGGGAGAGGGGATGCGAAAGAAGCCGTCTCTGAAAGCACGCCACAAACAGAGTCGCCTGAGGTATGCAAAAGCACATTTGGACAAGCCAGCTTCATTTTGGAAGAAGGTCCTGTGACTGATGAAACAAAGATTGAGTTGTTTGGTCATACAAAAAGGCGTTATGCATGGCGTCCCAAAAACACAGCATTCCAAGAAAAACACTTGCTACCCACTGTAAAATTTGGTGGAGGTTCCATCATGCTTTGGGCTGTGTGGCCAATGCCGGCACCGGGAATGTTGTTAAAGTTGAGGGTCGCATGGATTCAACTCAGTATCAGCAGATTCTTCAGAATAATGTTCAAGAATCAGTGATGAATTTGAAGTTACGGCGGGGATGGATATTTCAGCAAGACATTGATCCCAAACACAGCTCCAAATCTACTCAGGCATTCATGCAGAGGAACAATTCCAATGTTCTGGAATGGCCATCCCAGTCCCCAGACCTGAATATCATTGAACATCTGTGGGATACTTTGAAGCGGGCTGTCCATGCTCGGCGACCATCAAACTTAACTGAACTTGAATTGTGTTTGTAAAGAGGAATGGTCAAAATACCTTCATCCAAGATCCAGGAACTGATTAAAAGCTACAGGAAGCGACTAGAGGCTGTTATTTTTGCAAAAGGAGAATCTACTAAATATTAATGTCACTTTTCTGTTGGGGTGCCCATACTTTTGCACCGGTCAAATTTTGGTTTAATGCATATTGCACATTTTGTGTTAGTACAATAAACCTCATTTCAATCCGAAATATTACTGTGTCCATCATTATTATATATCAAATTGAAATGGCTGTTGCAAACACCCAAATATTTAGAACTAAAAATTATTAAGATTAATAGGGGTGCCCAAACTTTTTCATATGACTGTATATTGTTATGGATTTTGTCGCTACGAACATATTTTAACGGATTTTGTCCCTAATAAAGTTAGTTCGCTTTTGCTGCTAGAAATCAAGATTTTGTAAAAAAAATAAAAATAAAATGGATTTTTAGCGGCAAAATTCTTAAAGAAAAAACAGATTTTGGCACCAAAGTCCTTTAAAAAAAAAAAAAAAAAAATATTTTTAGCCACAAAAGTAAGATAACTTTGTTAGCGGCAAAATCAGGATTTTTGCGCCAAAATCCATAAAAATCTGTTAACGACAAAAAACTTTATTACGAACGATGACACCTCAGACACTTGTATGCAGAATTGATAAGGTATAACCTGTGTTAACACCCACTATAGGTGGGACTTGAATTTCCTGGATGGGTTTTCATTCCAAAAAACACCACAAAAAAACGTCCGACGCTTTGCATAGACTCCTGTGGTAAAATTTCTGCCCTGCTCTGGCGTTTTTTGCAACCTGTTTAAAAAAACGAGCAGCAAATTAAACGAGCAGGAAAACTACGTTCAGTGGAGAAAACAGGACGTTTTTACTATAGAAGTCTATGGGACAGCTTTTCACATATTTTCAGCGTTTTTAGAAAATGAAAATCGCTGAAAAAAACTGACATTTTTCTGTGCAGTGGAGACACAGCCTAAGGCTATGTTCACAAGGCGTAATTGCGGGGCTAAAAAATCCTTTTTGCTTTCTCAAGACTCGGTGGGTCAAAAGCAAATTGAGGATTTGTTACAACCAAAAGAGGGCGCTGTGGGCTTCTCAGCCCCTTTCCCATAATGCCTTGTGATGTGCAGATGCTAAGTAGAGGGCGAAAAGGCAAAACAAAAATTCTACAAGCCGTTCGTTCGGTGCTCTCCTTAAGGAGAGATCTTCCCTTCCTGAGCTACCCGATGCCTCCCACACAGCCAGCCAGTATCTTCTCTACTCTGCACTGAAGAGGGACAAAAATCTCGAAACAGCGTTGTCTGTAGATGAGAGATACTGGCTTGGCTAAAAAATCCTTTTTGCTTTCTCAAGACTCGGTGGGTCAAAAGCAAATTGAGGATTTGTTACAACCAACAGAGGGCGCTGTGGGCTTCTCAGCCCCTTTCCATAATGCCTTGTGATGTGCAGATGCTAAGTAGAGGGCGAAAAGGAAAAAAAAAAACTCTACTAGCCGTTCTTTCGTTGCTCTACCTTAGGAGAGATCTTCCATTACTGAGCTACCCGATGCCTCCCTACAATCCAGCCAGTATCTTCTCTGCTCTGCACTGAAGAGGGACAAAAATCCCGAAACAGCGTTGTCTGTAGATGAGAGATACTGGCTTGGCTAAAAAATCCTTTTTGCTTTCTCAAGACTCGGTGGGTCAAAAGCAAATTGAGGATTTGTTACAACCAACAGAGGGGCGCTGTGGGCTTCTCAGCCCCTTTCCCATAATGCCTTATCTCCCCGGGCATACAATATGATCGTATTTTACGCCCGGGGAGAGAAGGTGTAATCCATAGTTCTCTGAGAACTGTGGATAATTGTAATCTCGGCGCGCATCCCGCTCGTATTAGAGCACAAATACGACGAGAAATGTGCGCCGAAATTTGACTGTGTGAACATACCCTAAGGGCTTGTCCCCACAGCACAGATTTACAGTCTGTTTTACAGTCTGTTTTCGGATTTGAAAGTAAACAGACTATAAAGTCAACTTGACTTTAATGGAAAATCTGTGCAGCAGTCCCCACTGAACGGATTTTGCGCTGACCCTTTTTTACACCATCGCCGAAAAACTTAGGACATGTTCATTCTTCCGCACGTTTTTTGGGTGGAACATGAACATGTGGGTGTGAAGGGGGGAGGGAGGGCTTGAATCTGAAAATCACGGACATAAGCCGTCCACCCAATGTGCCTAAAAGAGGCAAAATACCAGTCGGTGTTTCCTGACTGGTATCTGATCTCTGCCTTGTAAACACACCCGAAGTGTTTGCTACAGATTTTACACCGATTTTCTTTCCCTGGAATTGTTGTCCAAACTGTGCACCACAAAACTCGGCAAATCTGGATTTTCCCTTAATCCTAAGCAAGCAGTCTTTGATATGTACCATCAGTGTTTCTTCTGTAGAGTTTACCAAGTTCAAATGTTTCTAGTCTTCACATTTCTCACATATGGCTGATAATGTCTCAGTGGGACTACTCCTTGCGAGAAGTACTCTCTATACTGTATTCTTTTACCATACATGCTGAAAAGAGTCTCCCGAGTTAGAGCATCTGATGCTCTTTGTAGAAGGAACTGAACATACCAGTTTCTGTTCAAACTGATGATTCATGTACATAGCAAAGCCCATAGCTTGCACCACAGTGTATGGAGCGAAAGTTATCATACTTCCTATCGGACTCCATGTACAGATATATTCCTCCCTAGAAGCAATGCTACACCCATACATTAAGGGCGACATGTATGAACGGGGCTGCGCCAGATATCTGCCGTCTTTTCAGCCCGATATCAGACGCAGCCCCGTTCACTACATATTTAAAGGGAATGTGTCATCAAAAAATGACTTCATGTTTAACTCACATTTTTATGTTAAACACATTTTTTAGGAACTTTTGGTTATGTTTTTGTTAATTTTCCATATCATTTTCAGTATTTTTTTTAATAATTCTTAAGTCCTGTAGTTTTCACTTTGGCCACTAAGCCTAATAATAGTCTGACACTTCCTGTTCTGTTTAGAGAGCTTTTCAGCAGTGTCTGCTCATTATCAGTAACAGCAGGGTCAAGCTGGAAGGAGACACCAATGTGTACAGATAACACAGAATCCACCAGTCAAAAGAGGAGATGTCACAGCTCCCCCTCTCCCCTCCCTTCACAGTGAGAACTCTCCTATACAAGTCTATGGGACAGAAACTGTCTTAAGAATCCTATGTGCATGAAGCTGCTGTAAAGTATCTCTCTGACTGCTGTTAAAGCGGTGCAAGCAATAATGTCTTCCCCACAATCATATGTAGACGGCCGAATAGAGAAATCTACAATCGGGGAAATAAAAACAACAGAGGAAAAGCAAATGTATCACGGGCTTGAATTAATAAGTAAAAAAAAAATTGCCGACATATTCCCTTTAAAAGTCCAGCAATCAGGGGGCGATCTGGGGTGGGGGGGCGTTTCGGGGCGCGTGTGGGAGTCAGGTGCACTAGAACCGTACAAAGCTATAGATTTATAACTTCTCTACGGCAATTCTAGGCGCATTGCAGCTGGAACAGGTATACAACTTTCAAAGTGGTTTACCCGAGCCAGAAATGTCGTACAAGTGCTAGAATGTGCTTGACTTATGACCTGCAGTAGAGCAGGTTCATAATCAGGCACATTCTGGGCTATTTTTATGCGCATGAAATTTGGTATGTAAACGCCAAATTTCATACATGCCGCCCAACAGAGTCCAAAGGAGCATGCTGCAATTTTTGGGGATTTTTTTTTCTTATGATTCATATAGCACTTAAAATTCAAAACCTAGTGAGGTGCAATCAATGCCTTGTCTCTGAAGCAAATTCAATTATGGTTCTTTACAAAACTGAGCCGCAATACAACTATGTGCACTAGCTTTTAGCGGCCCACTTAACATAAAAACACTTATGCTCCCCAGCACTGCACCGTCCTCATTCTCCGTCGGGTTTCTGTGTACTTCTTTCTGCAGCAGTCACGTGATACCGCCTGACATGACCGTTCAGAAGAAAACTGTCCGAACGGCCATGACATGTGACTACCGCTGACCATTAAGGGTTGCAGCACTGGCATCCCCGTTTGAAAGAAAAAGTAAGTAGACCGAAGACTGGCGGAGAGTGAGGATGGTGCAGCGCTGGTGAGGAGAGAGGTAAATATACTTTATTTTTTATTTTTTTTTTTTTATTTCAAGTGGACAACCCCTTTTAACTGAGAAAATTGCAAAATATGTTAATGGTTTTAATAATTTATTATTTGTTCAGCATCATGCTCTTACTACAAATTGATTATATATAAATACATAAGTTTGTCTGGGAGAGAGAAATATTCGTCTTACAGTATTTCTCGCTCATAGAAAGAAGCTACAACAGGGACATTTATGTACCTATCGCAGTTACTTTTGCTACTGGGAAGTTAAATCCCTGCATTTTAGGTCTGATGTTATAGATGCACCCCCTAGTGGAGACTGACTCAAACAACCAATGCTCAATTTGTAATAACACTGTAAGGCTGTGTCTACACAGCAATGTTAAAATGCTGTCCAAAATCAGACGGCATTTTAACATTGCTGGACCGGCACTGGATTACGTTTTTTGTTTTTTTTTTTACGCAAATTTGCACTTAAAACTACGGTTGGTTTTTGGATTTGCGGTCGGCCACATACATTGAACGTATGGGAATTCAACAGCAGTCCAGCGGAATATTTAGCATGTTTTAAAATCTGTAACAAAAAACCGGTGCTGTATAGGCTACAGCACGGAATTTTTATTGTTGTCCATGCAGCACTGGTTACAGTCGGATTTTCGACGGATTCAAAATACTGAATCTGCCGAAAATCCGACCAAACATCTGTGCTGTGTAGACATAGCGTAACAATCTTTCAGTGGCAAAATATAAAGTAGATCACAATATTACAGAGCCACAATAAAAAAAACAAAATTTGTCCCATCAAAAAAGGGCCAAAAGCCGTATTTAAACATTCACCAATTTAACTTTTACTACATGTCCTTAAAAATGTAAAATATGACTTCTGAATCGTATGGAAACATCAAACCATTCCTAAGTACAATGCCGTATATATTAATCTAGTCTATGTATCCATCAATAAGGGTAAACATTCAAACAGTGGTAACAGTGTATTCATATGACCATTGTACTCATGTGACCTCTGTGAATCCAGGTAACCGTTAGTCCTTTGATCACTAGAGATGCCTTAGTTTTGTAGGGAAACACAGGATCAGTCCCATAGATTCTGTTGAAAAAGGTTGTGTATCCTAGCGGTCTCTGTTATGCCCTGCCTACCTGGTGGGGAAACCGCCCCGAAAAGAACGACCCCACCTTAGTGGCTACCCCCTAACACAAACTATGATAAACTGTAATGGCTGCAAGGTCCAAATAAAGAATCCAAGGCATTTCCCCGATTTCGATTACGGTTCTTTAGGAGAAAATTAAATCGGACCCGTATATTTCACCGTTTTACAGTTTAAACACTGGTAAAATTAGTCACCATGATGAGTGATCAAATGGATATAGCTGACAAATAAGGCTACCTGTATCCTCATCTAATCCCTTCCAATATGGTTACTCACCTCATATGGGTTAAAAAGATTGCGCCAAAAAAAATGGCCGCATTTCCAGTCGGTAAATGTCAGAAAGATGGATGGGTTCAGAGAGTGTCCAACAAGTTACACTTCAGTAACAAAAGGGAGCAAAGATAAATGCACAGGATTTAAGATGACACATTTCCTGTGTGCTCCCTTTTTTCGCCAGAATCTATGGGATTGATCCGGTGTTTCCCTACAAAACTAAGGCATCTCCAGTTATCACAGGACTAACGGTTACCTGGAATCACAGTGGTCACGTGAGTACACTGGTCATATGAATACACTGTTACCACTGTTTGAAGGTTTACCCCTATTGATGGATACATACATTTATATACGGCATTCGATATGCACCTGGGAATAGTTTGATGTTTCCATACGATTCAGAAATCATATCTTAAATTTTTAAGGACATTTAGTAAAAGTTAAATTTTAGCTGGTAAGAGGTAGAAGAGCCACAATACTCAAAAGCAAGACTTTCTATGTTCTATCACATGGTAAATTACTAAGAAAGTGTGACTATGCTCAGTAGCTTCACAAAGTAAGAAAGTGTGCTGTACAAATGATCTCCTATGTGGGATATGCGGACAACATTAAGTGGGATTCATTTATATATGAAATAAATGTGTATTTGTATTTCCATAGAGTCTATCTGCAATGAATGGTGTGGATCATCTTGGAGTTATGAATCTGTCAATTAGGTATATCCCTCCGGGAAGTCTGGGTAAGATACCCTCCACTCAAAAGATATCACTTTTGCACAGTCAAGTCACGTTATTATGACCATCAGTTAATATCCAGAGTAACTGACTGTCTGCTTTTCAACAGTTTTTTTTTTTTTTCCCAATGCTGTGTGGACCTAGCCTTACTCCAATCACCGCATAAAAACACAAGTATATAGTCTAGTATGCCAAATACATATATAAATCTAAATGAGTAGCAATCAACACAGTGAATGAAAAAAATACATTAAAAAACCAATAAAGAATAATCTCTGAACAATGTCGGAGGGGTCTACACCGTCACATGGGATGTCATCTGCAGTTGTCAACTGATTTAGCCATTAACTCTACGATTGGTATAGCTAGGGGAAGGGTGAGGGCAGTGAGCAATAAACAATACTTTTCTGGGATGGCTAAATCTGCAGCACTGAAATTTAAAAATGCATACCCAGCTCACCACTCACTGCCATTCCAGCACCGCCAATGCCATTGAGTGAAGATGTATGAGCTTTTTTATTCTAGTACTGCAGGAAGAGCTAACAACTAGCAAACAGGTCTGGAGTCTTCACTGCCCCAGGCAGCACACTGTGTTCATAACGTGCTTGATTGTTGGATAGGGATGGAGCAGGCTACATTTTCTTTTACTAGTTGTGTGCCAAGCAAATTGAACTACATCTCACTGAACACATTGATGGAGAAATATTGACATAGCGGCAGGTATACAGGGCATGGGATCTTCAGTAAGAAAGTCTGTTTACAGCAAAGCTAAAGTGTAGAAAAATCCAAAACTTTATTTTTTAGGTCCAAAGCATCCAGCCTCTGGGAAGTCCACATATGGGTAAAAGATACCAAAGATTTACCACAACTTAGACCTTCTGGGGTTGACTCATTTGTAAAATGGTGAGTACACACAAGGTTAAGCCTGCACAGAACCCTCTTTTATAAACCCTCCTCTGGCTAAATATGCCATTTAATTAGTCACTTAAGAGACCAAGTAATATTACATAACAGCATTGCTATTGTTAAATAGCAATGATCACTGTGGATTAGTGACTTCTGGCTCATACCATTGAGCTGATCATCATGGTAACTTCCTTTTAAGATTGAATCAGGACAATCCTTTAAAGGGAATGTGTCACCAACAAATGACTAATTATTTAAGTCCCATTTTTATGTTAAACACATTTTTTAAGTTTTTTTTTTTTAATTTCACTTTCAATATTTTTTAATGATTCTTAAGTCTTGCAGTTTTCACTTTGTCCACTAGGCTTTGTTTGCACTGCTTTAACAGCAGTCAGAGGGATGCTTTACAGTAGTTTCATGCACATAGGAGCCTTAAGACTGACTCAGTCCCATTGACTTCTATAGGAGTTTTCAAGTCATGCTCTGTGACCTGGAAAGAAGTCACTGTGCAGGGAGGTGAAAGGGTGAACTGTGACATCTCCTCTTGGTGGATCCTGTGTTATCTATTCACACTGGTGTCTCCTTTCAGTTTGACCCTCTTTGTGCTGATAATGAGCAGACAACTGAGAATCTCTCTGTACAGAACAGGAAGTCAGACTATTATTAGGCTAAGTGGCCAAAGTGAAAACTGCAGGACTTAAGATTTATTTAAAAAAAATATTGAAAGTGATATGGAAAAAAAAATAAAAGAACCAAAAATTCTTTAAAAATGTGTTAAACAATAACTATTTTTTATGACACATTCCCTTTAAGGCCAAGATGCCAGATCTGTTTATTATGTTTAGTGAGTGCATTTGAAATTATCCCCTAGATATATGCAACTGTATTCCTCTACGTAGGTAGTGGGTATACATTTTTCAAGCGTATACTGTTCAGTTGAAACACACTGTTGCCTATTTCACAATTTAAATAATTGTATCCTGACCAAAGTCAGAGAGAACTCATACGGCACATGTATAAATGTGAATACCAGCCATAAGATAATCAGATGTATACACTATTCTGTTCCACAAATAAAACATATCCTAGTGTAAAACAGACTAAATGTAGTCAAAAGTAGACTATGCTTGCTCTGTTGATATCTACATGTATGCCAAGGCAATGCAGCATTCAGTGCCAAAGGAGTGAACACTCCTTTGGCATACTTTTGTATAAGAGTTTACAGAAATGTTAGATGTATATCTGTCAGGTAAGTAAGTCTAGCCTTTTTGACTTCTGTGCTTTCTAATAAAGAAAATCTTGATTTTCTCTGTTACAGTATGTCATTAAAGTGAATACACCCTTCACATATTTGTAAATATTGTATTATATCTTTTCATAGGACAACACTGAAAATGACACTTTTTGTTACAATGTAAAGTAGTCAGTGTACAGCTTGCATAACAGTGTAAATTTGGGGTGCCCTCAAAATAACTCAACACACAACCACCAATATCTAAACCACCAGAAACAAAAGTGAGTACATCCCTAAGTGAAAATGAATAAATTGTGTCCAAAGTGTCAACATTTTGTATGGTCACCATTATTTCCCAGCACTGCCATAATGCTCTTGGCATGGAGTTCACTAGAGCTTCACAGGTTGCAGCCACTGAAATCCTCTTCCACTTCTCCATGATGACATCACGATACTGGTGGATATTAGAGACCTTGCACTCCTTCAACTTCCGTTTGAGGATGCCCCACAGATGCTCAATACAGTTTAGGTCTGGAGACAAGCTTGGCCAGTCCAGCACCTTTAACCTTATTTTTCTTAAGCAAGGCAGTAATCTTCTTGGAGGTGTGTTTGGAGTCATTCTCTTGTTGGAATACTGCCCTGTGCCCCAGTTTACAAAGGGAGGGGGATCATTCTTCAGTATGTCACAGTACATGTTGGAATTCATGGTTCCCTCAATGAACTGTAACTTATTATAGCTGGCAGCACTCATCAGCCCCAAAGCATGATATTCCCACCACCATGCTTGACTGTAGGCAAGACACACTTGTCTTGGTACTCCTCACCTGGTTCCCACCACACACACTTAACACCATCTGAATCAAATAAGTTTATCTTGGTCTCATCAGACCACAGGACATGGTTCCAGTAATCTATGTCTTTAGTATGTCTGCCTTCAGCAAACTGTTTGCAGACTTTATTGTGTATCATGTTTAGAAGAGGTTTCCTTCTGGGACAACAGCAATGCAGACCAATTTGATGCAGTGTGCGGCGTATGGTCGGACAACCTGACCCCTTTAAACTCTGCAGCAATGCTGGCAGTATTGAAAAGACAATCTATGGATCTGATGCTGATCATGTGCACTCAACTTCTTTGGTCAACCATGTTGAGGCCTGTTCTGAATGGAACTTGTCTTGTTAAACCGCTGTATGGTCTTGGCCACTGTTCTGCAGCTTCGTTTCAGGGTAGAACAACAATTATTATTATTATTTTTTTTCAAATCCTCAGACCGTTTTTTGCCATGAGGTGTCATGTTGAACTTCCAGTCACCAGTATGAAAGAGTGCGAGAGCAATAGCACCAAATTTGACACACCTGATTCACAGCTGAGACCTTGTAATACTAACGAGTCACTTGACACCATGGAAGGAAAATGGCAAATTAGGCACAATTTGGCCATTTTCACTTAGGGATGCACTCACTTTTGTTGCCAGCAGTTCAGACCTTGATTGCTGTGTGGAAAGTTACTTAGCGGGCACACCAAATCTACACTGTTAAACAAGCTGTACGCTATTTTACATTGTATCAAAGTTTAATATCTTCAGTGTTGTCCCATAAAAAGATATAACGCGATGTTTACAAAAATGACCGAGTCGTATTTCCATGTTTTACACCAATAATATTCATTACATGTATAATGTTTGCTTTAAAAGTCCAACCTATGTTTGTAACAGCAATAAATGTGGTTTATCTAATCCATTTTTGTCAAAATATATATATATATATATATTATATATATATATATATATATATAATATATTTTGTACAATTTACATAACGTTCTAAAACATTTGATACAGATAAGAAAAAATATTTTACTAGAATAGCACCAAAATTTAGGGGTTCTATGTTACATTGTATATGGGGGGACTAGTTTAACATAACTGGTAAACACAAACCTTAAATTAATCAATCAAGTGCTTCCTCTATAAACTACACACATTTTAGGAAGTCATTTGAGAGGTTTGTACAATTTTGTGATAGTAAAAATGTATATATAAAGATTAATAAAAAAAAAAATACATATATATACCGTATATACTCGAGTATAAGCCGAGTTTTTCAGCACAAAAAATGTGCTGAAAAATCCCCCCTCAGCTTATACTCGAGTCACTGCCGGCGCTCGGGCGCTGCGATGGCCCGTGCGCCGGCAGGGACAAATCAGCTATATGCAGCTCCTCAGGGAGCGCATACAGCTGATTGCCGAGTACAGCCGACAGCCTCCGCGGACACTTCCGTGGCCCGGGTGCTGTCGACCATCTCTTCCCCTGTGTGCGACTCCTCCGGAGCGCACACAATTGAAGAGATAGCACTGCGGAGCAGAGAGCAAGCGCTTCCCGCTCCGCAGTGGACTCCGGGCGGCCGCAGACTTGCGGCTGTCCGGAGTTTCCGGCACAGGCAGCGCGCGTCATCACGCTGCGTGCGCGGCCTGATGACATCACGCGCCCTGTGCCGGCAAGAAGATAGGGCGGCCGGGGGCGGCAAGAAGATAGAGCTGTCGTGAGGCGGAGCAGCGAGGGACCGAGGTGAGTACTGTACTTGTATTTTTATTTTTTTAAATAACCCTATCTATAGCCTGCCTATGGGGACATGGCTGCCTATAACTACCTATGGGGGCATTCGACTGCCTATAACTACCTATGGGGGCATTCGACTGCCTATAACTACCTATGGGGGCATTCGACTGCCTATAACTACCTATGGGGGCATTCGACTGCCTATAACTACCTATGGGGGCATTCGACTGCCTATGACTACTATGGGGATTCGACTGCCTATAACTACCTATGGCGGCATTCGACCTGCCTATAACTACCCATGGGGACAAGAGACTGCCTATAACTACCTATGGGGGCATTAGACTGCCTATAACTACCTATGGGGGCATTAGACTGCCTATAACTACCTATGGGGGCATTAGACTGCCTATAACTACCTATGGGGGCATTAGACTGCCTATAACTACCTATGGGGGCATTAGACTGCCTATAACTACCTATGGGGGCATTAGACTGCCTATAACTACCTATGGGGGCATTAGACTGCCTATAACTACCTATGGGGGCATAAGACTGCCTAATACTACCTATGGGGGCATATACCAGCCTATGAGGGACATATTCCTGCCTATGTAATTTTATTGGTATCTATTTTTATTTTTGAAATTTACCAGTAGCCGCTGCATTCTCCACCCTAGGCTTATACTAGAGTCAATAAGTTTTCCCTTTTTTTGTGGCAAAAGTAGGTGCCTCGGCTTATACTCGAGTATATACGGTATATAGTTGAATGCTCTGGCCACAACCAAGCCAGCTCATGACACATGACTTCCTTCACGAACTATGCACTGCTGACTTCAAAAGTGGGTAGTGCTTATGTAATGGGACTGGACTGTGTATGTCTTCTATTAAACACAATTAATCATTCTTGAGTAAAATGTGATTTGTAGACAGGATTGGTGAAATTGGTATTAGGTTTTGAATTGTTTTATAATGGGGTGTAAAGCTTGGGGTGATTATATATTAACAGATACCTGTTTGCATTAAACAGCTACTATTTAGGATATTAAATATTTTCACTTACTTTGCAGCTATGTATTACCTGATACCAGCAAAAAGAGTTACCAGAAGACACGTGTCATTAAAAAGGATTCCAACCCAGTATTCAACCACACCATTGTCTATGATGGCTTCCACACCGAAGACTTGAAAGATGCATGTGTAGAGTTGACTGTCTGGGATCATGAAAAACTCAGCAATCATTTCCTTGGGGGAATACGACTTGGACTTGGTACAGGTAAAGCATCCATAAAAAATATGATAAACGGGATTGTTAGACACCTGCTTAGGGGGCAATGCAAGTAGGTGGGTATGGGGTGCTTTAGTTACAGACCTGGGTTATGTGATCTGCAGGGAGTCCAGTCCTCTTATTAATGCAGAGTGCTATTTACTGTAGAGCGTCAAATCCCAGACATCAAGTACATACCTACAAGACCCACTGCTGTAGAGATGGGAAGTTATGGGCCATGATATAGATGATAACTCTTGCTTTGTCAGTATTGCAGACCTTTATGTTTTATAGATCTACACCACTGCTCCTCTAAATTACTAAATCTAAAGTCTCATAAAGCTCTTTGTGTTTCATTCAAAATCATTGTCCCACCCAAGCTTGAAAATATTCACAAGGTTCAGATTTCTACAATTTAAACTTTTTTATACCACTGTATTATACTGAAGTTATGATTCTGAGGATTGGTAATCATAGGACATTATTTAACCAGCCTTTGGTTATCTTCTGTATTAAGGCTACAGTTATGGGATTGCTGTGGACTGGATGGACTCGACACAGGAGGAGGTGGCCTTATGGCAAGAAATGATGATGACTCCAAATGAATGGATTGAAGGTTCCCTTCCGTTACGATCCTTGGCTGGGAGAAGGAAGTTCAAATGAACTTGCTGTTTGCGGACAAGTCATGTACTCATAAGATATACAGCTCTATATATATTTTGGGGGTGATATTTTTTTGTGAAATTTGCATAAATTCAATTGAAGAGGATATAAAACAACATTTTGGATTATTTTTTTCCTGGTATAAATTAGTTTTCTCTGTTGCGGAAAAGTTTTTTTTTTTTTTTTTTCCTCTGTCAATGCGATCTTACAAATAAATGACTTGCACACGGGTTACTTCAGAATGCCAAAGCACTTTATTATGGATGTACTTTAATTCCCTCAGTGGGAAGTATTTGGCAGAATCTTTATTTTTTTTAAATGACACTCAGTAAGACAGAGGATACAGCAATATTTGTCATTTGGTTACAGGTGGTGTCTGGCTACCCAAGTAACAACTTTCTGAACATTTCATTATGACAGAAGACTCGAACGTTTGTACATCACAAAAGTGAAGGACTTGGTTGAGGTCTTGAGTGATCTCCTGATGGACTTGGTTTCAACACATGAAGTCATGGTACTTTGGTAAATGACTAGCAAAAAGAAGGAAAAAAAAGACATAGCAAGCCATAAAATAGCTTAAAAATCATACATTGAGCTAGCAAGTAATCTGAATTATTCCACAATCACTGCCACTGTTGTCTGAGAAGATGTATGGGTGCATTATGCTGTGGTTTGGAAAATTTGCTTAGTTCTGTTTTCTGGAAATCAAAACTATGGATCAATACTATGGTTCTAGAGTGCTTCAGTGTTGTACTTTCTATCGTGAAATAGTGTAAAAAAAATAAAGTAATTTTACTTGTGTGGTTATTTTTACATTTTTCTGCTCTTATATTTTAAGAACTATTTTTATTCGGTCGTTAAATCTGTGGAAATTAAATACATTAATTGAATTAAGATGTCATTTAAATTGTTGGTTGGTAGTGTTGTGCTACGTGCTTTACTGATCCAAATTCAAAAAACTATTTCCATGTCTTACAAGTGCTTTATGCAGATTTAGACCCCAAATGTCTCCATGAATGTCAATGAGGAATTCAGTGTTTTGTAAATCTAAATCTTTGTTTTTGGATTTTCAAATATTCGCCTGCCTTGCAGATAAAATTGTTCATTGCAAATGGACCTTCACATATTGGGGCAATGATATGTTGGTGCTGCCTAATACCCACAGACATAGGTGTTGTGGAAAGTAGAACTAGAACATGACAAATGGCAATTTCTGGTCCATATCATTAGCAGACACAGCATCTTAGGTATAGGCCCTTGCCCTAGAAGGCTGACACTAGGCGGATACCAAACGTGTCACTGTTCGCCGGGGTGGCTCCCTAGACAGGGAAATTTATGCTTCTATCCCAAGTTCGTGGCGCTCTCGGTTGGGGCCAAGGTCTACTTCTGGAGAACTCGGGGTGCCAGCTTCATCAGGGTCACAAAGTTCAGGGTCAGTCCTATAACACCACTGTGGTGGCATATCATGATTGTCATAGAGGTGCCAGGAGTCAGGCATCCTAGAAGCCTTGAGGTTCTTCTGCTGGGCAGAACACTGGTTCCGGGGCCGGCAACATTTCTCATCCCAAAGGTATAGAACAGATTGGCCAATCTCCTCAGCCAGACATTGGTGTATCCCTGGCAATGGTTTCTTCTGCCAGAGGGGTTTCAACTGCTGTCAGGGAAGGGGCTCTTCAGGTGTTGATTTGTGGTATTCCGCCTCATTCATCTGCTCCCTAATTTGGAATTCTCGTTCCATTCAGGTTGGCTTATGCTGTAGATGCGCTAGTTCTTCCTTTAATTCACCTTGCACTGGTCTGCCCTTTGGTCCCTCTTCCTTTTCCTCCTTCAAGAGCTCAAATGACTCAAGAACGTGAGGGTGCCAGCTACACTTATCTCTTCAGTTTGGCCCTGCAGAGCAGAATATGCAAATATTGCTGCTTTCCCTAGTAAAGCTACTCTATTCCGCTCCACTTTGCCTCAGGTCCGTCTTTCGGCATGGTGTTTGTGGCCACAATTTCAGAATCGCGTGGTTGTGCAGATCGATTTCTCCTTCGGGCTTCAAGCCACCTCCTCTGTGTTCAGACCTTGACTTCGGGCTCCTGTCATAGCTCAACAGCCTGCGCCAGTCTTGTTTTCAATACTGATTTATAATTTCTCCTACTCTAAGTGGTAGCCCTGGCTTTTACTAGGTCAGGACGGCATTTTTTTCCTCCCCAGTAGTATGCTCAGGTCCAATTTGGAACTTTCAATGGCCTTGTAGTCTTTTTCACAGACCATAATTTTTGCATTCCAACTTGTCAACCTCCGGCCGCATAGAACATATGGTGCTTAAGCATATTTGTTAGTGTAATTTCAATCGGCTTTGCCAAGGTTTTATTCAAAACTGAATTTTCACGTTATACATTTATATTCTTAACTTATTAACCAGACACCGGCTGGCAGCGATGGAGTGCTATGAGCCGGATATTTGTGTTCTGTAATCGGCTATCTCTGTTGCTCTTAGGCCCTGTTCACACGACGGATTTGGCTGTGATTATGGCCGCGGGTTCCGACGCGGTTTCCGCCAAATCGCGCCCACTTTATTAACATGGTTTCCTATGGAAAACCGTGTCAATATTCACGCGCGTGTTGCCCCTACTAATTTGCATGGGGGCAAACCCTCGCTGCAAGCCACGCCCCAAACCACGGCCCACTTGCACCGCGGCCATCGCCCGTGCCTCAAACACGCGTCGAGAGACGTGAGTTTGCGGCGAGGTTAGGACGAGGTTTGGCCGCGGCCAAACCCGTCGTGTGAACATGACCTTACAGACTTTGAATGGAGTTGCAATATGAATGTTCAACTACTGCTCCATTCAAAGTCTTCCTTGTTGTGTGGGCTTAGCTGGAAGGACAGGGGGACTTGGGACCCCTTTTTTAGTGATCTGAGGGGGTCCCGGGGGTGGGTCCCCCAGCCATCAGATATTTATGAACTATCCCATGAATAGGTGATTAAATTACAATGGTGGCGCAACCTCTTTAACCCCTTAAGGACCTTGCTTTTTTTTTTTTTTTTTTTTCTGGATACATTTGTTTTTTCCTCCTCGCCTTTCAAGAGTCATAACCCCTTTTTTTTTTTCACCTATATTCTTCCAACGCTGTAACCGCCAGCTGCAATTAGCCGCTAACAGCTGGTGGGTGTGTAGTGGGATCGAGCTACAAAGCACCTTTAGTGACCCTGGGACGTACTCATATGTACAGTATCATTAAGAGGCCAAAGGGGTTGTCCATCTTATTAAAAAGTAATTTAAAAATCTCCCGGGCCCCAAGTAAAATAAAAAAAAAAGCCTCACCTTTCTCCAGTGCCCGGTTCCAGCGGCGCGTCTCACTGGCCTGCTGTTGACACGCCATCACTTCCGAACGGGAAAGTCACCACTGCACCTACTGATTGGCTGCAACAAATCAGCGTCTCCAACGGTGACATTCTCATTCGCAAGTGATGGCATGTTAAAAGAAGAGTGGGAGAAAGTGACTAGAACTTTTTTTTTATCTTACTTGGTTCCCAGGAGCTATTTAAATTACATTTTAATGAAGCAGACAACCCATTTAACTTTATTTTGTGAAATAAATTGATATAATTTTGTGTTAAATTGATATAGTTTTTATTATGTAAACTTAATTGTAGCAGCCAGTGTCAGGCAGCAGCTGCCAAAGCAAACAGGATTATGGGATGTATTATAAGGGACATATCTGCACATGATGAGAACATTATTCTCCCATTATACAAGTCACTGGTTAGACCACCCCATGGAATATTGGTACAGTTTTTGGGGACCAGTGCACAAGGAACGACATTGTTTGAGCTTGAAACGGTACAAAGGTAGGCAACACAAATAATCAAAGGCCTGGGGGGACTACCATAGCCAGAAGGACAAGCAAGATTAGGGTTATTTAGAGAAAAGATGGCTTAGGGGGGAGATCATAAATATATTAAATTTCAATCTAGAGATCTCTCCCGGGATCTATTTATACCCAGGATTGTATCTAGAACAAGGGGGGCATCCTCTGTTACTACATAAACATAGAAAGGCATTCTTTACTGTAAGAGCAGTGAGACTGTGGAACTCTCTGCCAGGGGAACTTGTCATGGTGAATTCAATAACAAAAAGGGTCTGGATACATTTCTATAGTGTAATAATATAACAAGTTATAGTGACTAGGATTCTGGAGAGGGGTCGTTGATCCAGGGATTTATTCTGATTGCCAGGTTGGAGTTGGGAAATAAGTTTTTCCCTAAAATAATTACAATTGGCTTCTACCTCTTGTTTTTTTTTTTCCTTCCTCTGGATCAACACTTTAGCACAATAGGCTGAACGGGATGGATGTTTGTCTTTTTTTCAGCCTTACAATCTATGTAACTATGTTGTACTACAACGACTTTTAAATTGCTTTTTACTTCAGCAGAAATGGCTAAAAAACTGCAATTCTAGTGTGATATTTTAGTAGTTCACATGCCATGGCAATACTAATTATATAAATTTTTTCATTTATTTTTTCTCAGTGGGAAAGGATGGGGGACTCGGGACCCGTTTTTAGTAGTTGGGGGGGTTTTCCCTGGTGGACCTCACAACCAGACATTTATCCCCTATCTTGTGGATAGGGGATGAATGGCAGTGGTGGCACAACCCCTTTAACATGTAAGATTTCTACCCCAAAAAAGAACTTATTTAGGTTCCTCAATAATTTATATGGTACGTTAAATAATAACACTGTCATCACGCTGTATGATGGCAAAACCCCTTTAAATTAAGCTGAGCTGCATTACAGGACACAACCCATGACAGGTGTGGTGCTGTTTCTGGTAGAAAGCACATTGTTTTTCTAAACTACGCTACTTTAAAGACTCTTTATCTCTGCTGTCTTTAGGTTTCTCCATATGGATATGCTCGGACAACAATGATTTTCGCATTGTTGAAAATACAGTTGGCTTCTAAACGATGAAACTCTGTCATCCTAAGGCAACATCTCCATGTCACTGGTTTAGGCAGTGACCAAGTGTAAAATGGCGGTCGGATTCTGTTTAAGAATCCAACCAGTATTGTATCGTCTTTTCAATGGTTTTGGAGACGGTTCCGTTTGCAGATTCAGCCGTCCCCCCAATCATTGAATAGCACACCTTTTGTCCAAAAAACCAAGCAGAAGATTGTGCATGTTCTGAGTTTTTCGGAATGCCAGAGGTTTGGATTTTCTATTACAGTCTACGGGGATGGTTGCTTGTCAGATTTCAGACGGTTTGCGGATTTGGATGAAAAAACCATGCTGTGTGGACGTATCCATTTTATGCGAATTCAGTATTTAGAATATGCAAAAAATCAGAATGTAAATCATCCCCATCTCCATAGATGTCAATGGAAAATCCGAGCTGTAGTCTACGCATCTCGTGTTTTCTGAGGTCGGATTTCAAATCCAAAATCCAATCAAAAAAACTGAGAACATGTTATATAATCCGCCAGATTATAATATTGTTACAATGTGGGCTGGCTGAAAACTGACCACACAATCCGCAGTTAAAAAAACGAAAAACTATTGTAAAAAACCTGTTTGGATTCTGTAACAGAACTTTTGCTGTGTAGATGAAGCCTTACATGTCTGCTGACATAATAGCATGTTTTAACCCCTTACCGACCTATGATGTATGAGTACGTGGCTATTGCAACTAACACCCGGCGGTTTCAGTGCGCGGGAGGGGGGGGGAGCGGCGTTGCCCACCTGCGCTGTTTAACCCCTTAGACGCCACGGCAAAGATGGCCGCGGCCTCTAAATGAATAAAAAAAATGGGTCCGCGCACCGTTCTTCCGTACGTTCGGGACATCAGCGGTGAGATCGCAATCCCAATCGGCTAACATGGCAGCGGGAAGCCTTGTGAAGGCTGCCATTGCTGCCTTGTTTTGAATGTCCCCACTTCTGGCCATAGACAGGAAGTGGGGAAACCGCCATCTTGGTACAGCCTAATGCATTGTACCAAGTTCAAATCACCCCCCTTTCTCTATTTTACAAATAAAAACAATAAAATAATAAAAAAGTTACACATTTGGTATCGCCGCGTCCGAAAAAGTCCGATCTATAAAAATATAACATCATTTATCCCGTACGTTGAACACAGTAGAAAAAAAAAATTCCAAACGCCAAAATTGCGTTTTTTGGTCGTTTTACGTTGCATAAAAATTGGAATAAAAGTGATCAAAAAAGTCGCATGCATTCCAAACTGCTAGCAATAAAAAGTATGATTCAGCTCACAAAAAATGCACTCTCACTGACGTCTGTAGGTGTTAGTACAAAAAAAGTTATTGGTCGCAGAAAATGGTGCCACGGTGCAAATTTCAAAAATAGAAAATGTTTGGAATTTTTTTACAGTACCAAAACATAACGGAAACCCTAGATGTTTGGTATTGCTGGATGCGTATCAACCTGTGGAATACAGATAACACATTTTTACCAAAAAATAAACTCTTTTTTTTAAAACATTTAAAAAAACTCCCGCAAACATGGCACATGTTTTTTTTCCACTTTTTGCCCCACTTAGAATTTGTTTGCTATTCCCCAGTATATTCTATAGTAATATGAATAACACCATTAGAAAGTACATCTTGTCCCGCAAAATAAAAGCCCTCATGTGTCTATGTAGGTGGAAAAATAAAAAAGTTATGGCTTTCAGAAGGCAAGGAGGAAAAAAAATTTAGAGCCATATTATCATGACCGTCCGTCAGGAAGGGGTTAATAATGGTTCTCAGTGCAAAGGCTTTTGGTTATTGTTTTTGGGTTACACATCTGTGGCTTCTTGATCACACCCAGATAGACCGGCATTTCTCGATCAACCAGTTTTTATAGACTAGTGCTGTTTGCCAAGATGTCTAGGCCCGTCATATTGTATATACCGGCAGCTGTGAATTAATACATAGGTTAATATATTGTTCTGAAAACATCTTCCAGTAACCTACAGCCTTTTCTGCTCTGAGGGCCACATTGTCAGACTGAGCCAATTCCAAAGGTGACAATCAAACCTAAAGCGGGACATTTCTAACAAATCTAAAGCATAAGCCATAAACATCTGAAAGGTGCCAGGCTCCCGCCTATCAAAAAAGGAAGGTACCTGGCATGCATATGGATATCTTCACTGTCAGGGTTGTTATCAGTAATTTCAAATTTCAGGGCCACTTTCAGTCGAAGCATCTATTCCATCCCCCTTCCAAATACTAGTTCCTACTTTGCACCAAATCAGTGGGCCCCTGACAGAACTGCTGCCAATACTGCCCTGATGGCGCCCCTGACTATTGTAGTGGATGTGATTGCTGAAACATCGCAGTGATTCCCCAGTTCAGTTCTCAAGCCATCTCTAGACTTAATCTACTTCATTCGACATGGTCAATAGGGTCAATTTGTGGCAGTTCCAAAGATGGTCACATAGTAAACCACTGCTACTTACTCGTCCCTGCGCACTTAGGGTATGTAAACATGTGGTATTTGCGAGGCATACTTCACTGTGTAATTGCACTGCAATACGCCTGAAGTACGCCCCGCAAATACGGTAAAATCATCGCTCTCATTGAGTGCTATGATTTTAAAGCATATTCCCGGCGCACAGTACGCACCAGGAGAAAGAAGTGAAAGTCCGTGGGAGCGCTTCATAAGTTTGCGTACTTCTGAAGCCGCAGGCATATAGGGGCGTGCACAGTATGCGCCGCTATATGCCTTCAAGATGCCATATGAAAATAATCTTACTCTTCTCTCTGACCAGAAAAATACAGGTAAGCTGCCTTCAAAGACAGACATGCATTTCCGTGACCAGGGGGTTGGGGGCCAACATTTTCTCTTCTGATTCTAGCCCCACCCTAGGAATGCCCTAGATCCACCCAAGAACGTCATTTGTTTTTGGAGGGGTACATGAACCCCCTCCTTTTGCATCCCGGTATCCTAAGCAATTCTGGGGTGGTGCCGCAACACTTCTTAATTGGTCCTTTTCAGCAAAGGTGAGGTAAGGGGAGAGAGTGATTTATAACATGGCGATCGGATCAAACTGCACACTTAGCCCTATGGAGGCCACCAGGGCCGGACTGGGAATAAAAATCAGCCCTGGCACACAGCCCCCACCAGCCCACATACAATATCCGCTAAAAAATGTCCCTTGTTCTCGCACCTCGACACTGTCTAAAATAAACTATACCATAAGGCTGCTTTCACATGGAGCGTTTTTGGTGCATTTTTGATGGGTTTTCGGTGCGGTTTTGTGCAGAAAGGCAGAGCAGTTAATGCTGAACATTTCTCCACAAAAAACGCATCAAAAAATGCACCAAAACCGCTCTGTGTGAGAGCCCCCTACACACAAGCAAGAGAGAAACAGTGGTGCAGAGAAACCCCTCATCACAGAGTCAGGTGTGCACTTGCTTTACAATCAGGGACAAGCCCACACTGACACTACATAAGCACCAGCATAACCTACAACCAATCACATCCCCAGTAGTCAGGTCACCATCACATGAATACAGCACTGACTCAACACAGAAGTAAACTTACCCCTGACAGCAGAGACTCACAGGAGACGTCATCTCTGATGGGAGTTGTTCTCTTCTCCTTTTCTTCTCCTTCTGGCACAAACCTCCATGACGCCTTCCCTTGTTGTTCCCTTCCATTTCTTTCTCTGTCCGGTACAGCATGCAATGTCTTCTTCTAGTGGTCACTACTCGTCCCTGTAGAATTTACCACAAATACATCTTAGACTCCTCTCTCTTCCAGCACTTTCCTATCAATTCCCCAAACAGCGTCTGTTAGACCCTAAAAATTAGAAATTAAAAAATGTCAGATAAGTGGCATGTAAATAGGTAGACCCCCATTAGGCAGGCAGGGCCAGTATGTAGGCAGGCAGGGCCAGTATGCAGGCAGGCAGGGCCAGTATGCAGGCAGGCAGGGACAGTATACAGGTAGGCAGGGACAGTATACAGGCAGGGCCAGTATACAGGCAGACAGGGCCAGTATACAGGCAGACAGAGCCACTTATAGGCAGACAGGGACAGTATATAGGCAGGCAGGACAGTGTATAGGCAGCCAAGGCAGTGTATAGGTAGGCAGTGCTATTATAGGCAGCCAGGGCAGGGCATCATATAGCCAGGGCAGGGTATAGGTAGCCAGGGCAGGGTATAGGTAGCCAGGGCAGGGCATCATATAGCCAGGGCAGGGCATCATATAGCCAGGGCAGGGTATAGGTAGCCAGGGCAGGGTATAGGTAGCCAGGGCAGGGCATCATATAGCCAGGCAGGGTATAGGTAGCCAGGCAGGGTATCAGTAGCCAGGGCAGGGCATCATATAGCCAGGCAGGGTATAGGTAGCCAGGGCAGGGTATAGGTAGCCAGGGCAGGGCATCATATAGCCAGGCAGGGTATCAGTAGCCAGGGCAGGGGCAGTATATAGCCAGGGCAGGGCTATTATAGGCAGCCAGGGCAGGGGCAGTATATAGCCAGGGCAGGGCTATTATAGGCAGCCAGGGCAGGGGCAGTATATAGCCAGGGCAGGGCGATAATAGTCAGCCAGGGCAGGGGCAGTATATAGCCAGGGCATGGCTATTATAGGCAGCCAGGGCAGGGGCAGTATATAGCCAGGGCAGGGGCAGTATATAGCCAGGGCAGGGCTATTATAGGCAGCCAGGGCAGGGGCAGTATATAGCCAGGGTAGGGCTATTATAGGCAGCCAGGGCAGGGGCAGTATATAGCCAGGGCAGGGGCAGTATATAGCCAGGGCAGGGCTATTATAGGCAGCCAGGGCAGGGGCAGTATATAGCCAGGGCAGGGTCAGTATATAGCCAGGGCAGGGGCAGTATATAGCCAGGGCAGGGGCAGTATAGGCAGCTAGGGCAGGGGCAGTATAGGCAGCTAGGGCAGGGGCAGTATAGGCAGCCAGGGCAGGGGCAGTATATAGCCAGGGCAGGGGCAGTATATAGCCAGGGCAGAGCAGGGGCAGTATATGGGCAGGGGCAGTATATAGCCAGGGCAGGGCTATTATAGGCAGCTAGGGCAGGGGCAGTATATAGCCAGGGCAGGGGCAGTATATGGGCAGGGGCAGTATATAGCCAGGGCAGGGGCAGTATAGGCAGCTAGGGCAGGGGCAGTATAGGCAGCCAGGGCAGGGGCAGTATAGGCAGCCAGGGCAGGAGCAGTATAGGCAGCCAGGGCAGGGGCAGTATAGGCAGCCAGGGCAGGGGCAGTATATAGCCAGGGCAGGGCAGGGGCAGTATATAGCCAGGGCAGGGCAGGGGCAGTATAGGCAGCCAGGGCAGGGCAGGGGCAGTATAGGCAGCCAGGGCAGGGCAGGGGCAGTATAGGCAGCCAGGGCAGGGGCAGTATATAGCCAGGGCAGGGGCAGTATATAGCCAGGGCAGGGCAGGGGCAGTATAGGCAGCCAGGGCAGGGGCATATAGGCAGCCAGGGCAGGGACAGTATATAGCCAGGGCTAGGGGCAGTATAGGCAGCCAGGGCAGGGGCAGTATAGGCAGCCAGGGCAGGGGCAGTATATAGCCAGGGCAGGGCAGGGGCAGTATATAGCCAGGGCAGGGGCAGTATAGGCAGCCAGGGCAGGGCAGGGGCAGTATAGGCAGCCAGGGCAGGGGCAGTATATAGCCAGGGCAGGGGCAGTATAGGCAGCCAGGGCAGGGGCAGTATATAGCCAGGGCAGGGGCAGTATAGGCAGCCAGGGACAGAAAGTAGTTTAAAAAAAAATAAAAACGTAATACTCACCCGGACACCTGCTGTCCCGTCCTCTTCACTCTGGAGCCGGTGGCCGCTCACTGCAGAGTGCGGGGCTGCGGAGCAGGCGCGCGATGACGTCATTACATCGCGCGCCTGCCCCGCGGCCTCCTGGGAGCTGAACAGACGGGATCAGTAGATCCCAGCTGTTCAGCCTCGGCCGCTGCTTGCACCGCGCGGTGCAGGCGGCGGCCGTGATGACTGCATGGCTGGGTCGGTGACCTGGCCATGCAGCCATGTGGCGAGGGGGGGGCCTGTGCGACCATTGCGGCCCCTGTAGCGCGCCACAGACCGGCACTCGGGGCCCGCCGGGGGGGGAAACACCGTCCTCCTCGGCGGGCGATCCGGGCCGGCCCTGCGGCCCCGACCCTAGCGGCCCGCCGGGCAAATGCCCGGTTTGCCCTATGGTCAGTCCGGGCCTGGAGGCCACCATTTTTTTTCTGTTGGAAATCAGCACAAAAACAACAAAAATTCATGCATTGCTCCTTCAGATTCTGCTAGCACTAAGTTATTCTGTCCCAGAAGCATCAGGTCATAAAAATAACACTTGTGGAAATACCTGACAATAATCACCTAATACAAGGAAATCCTGAAGGCATGACCTGCTGGCAGCACCTGAGGACTTGAGGTGGAAAATAATTGTATCATGAAGCTTTTACATTTTTTTCAGTTATTACAGAACACAGAGTAATTGTTTGATAAAGAAGGACTGGTTAATGCTTCCAGTACAGCGCTGTCACACACACATTCATGGATCGGGTTAGTGCAAGTTTCAGAGAAGGCAAAAAAAAGATATTTAACCCATTAACGGCACTTTTCTGATTTTTGGTTTTCATTTTTTCTTCCCTGCCTTCTGAGATACATTAACTTTTTTTATTTTTCTGTCTACATATTTGTGTGAGGGTTTTTTTTTTTTTTTTTGTGGGACAAGATGTACTTTTTAATGGTGCCATTGACCGTGGCATATAATATACTGGGAACCCTTCCCCAAAATATTCTTTGTGGCGAGGAACTTGAATCACTGTTGTATTAATGATAATTATTAATAAAGTTGCAGATCACTACGATTCAGATGATGTAGAGTTTTCGGCATGTTTTAGTATTTTTTTTTTTTTAAAAAATTAACTTTTTATATGTTTCACATTTTCACCAAAGCGACATTTTCTGCAACCAAAATTTTTTTGTCTTTCAATCGATGAATTCTTTTTTTTTTTTTTTTTTTTTAAAAATGGCAAAAGGATTTTTTTTTTAACTTTAATATTCAGTTGAAACCACAAGTTTACAGACCCTATATAAAAAGACACATATGCATGTTTTTCTCACTGTCTGACATGAAATCAGGTCAATTACCAAAATTATTTATATTTGCCAAATGCAAGAATAATGAGAGAGAGAATGTTTTAAAGGCATTTTTATTACTTTCTGCAAAGTCAAAATTTTACATACATGGCTCCTCACAGGTGCGTGACGCCTAGCCTGTCAGACCGCTTCGCTAAGCTACATGTGTTCACATGGATTTCAAATGATTAAGAACTTTTGGACTTTGAAATAATCACTATTGGCGAGACCAAATGGAATGCAAGTATGATCACTTGATTTTATCTATTAGTGTTATGGTCTATCAATAAATGCTTCAATATTTTCTACTGTACATGTCTGTTATATATTAGTATTAAGTTACTGAGACGGATAATGAGACGCTGTCACCTGGCAGACTGTACCGCTGGTGTTAAAAAGAGATCACTTTCTCTTAGGGTGCTTTCACACAGTGCGTTTTTGATGCGTTTTTTGCGCAGGAAGGCACAGCAATTAATGCTGTACATTGCTGCACAAAAATCGCGGTAAATCGCAATTTTACCACAATTTTTGTAAAGATTTTTGTGCAGCAATGTACAGCATTAATTGCTGTGCCTTCCTGTGCAAAAAATGCATTAAAAAAAATGCACCAAAAATGCACCGTGTGAAATAACCCTTAGTGAACAAGCTTGTTTTACCCAGTTATCTATAGTACTGTGTCTCTAATAACTCAGATGTTGCCAATAAACCTATCAGAAGCTTCCAAGGACATGTCATCATTATATGGGCTGTCCCAAATTGTTTAAAGGCATAGTAATCCTAATGTATGTAAACTTTTTACTTTGTGGAAAGTAATAAAAATGCCTTAAATGTTCTTTGGTTTTAGTGGATTGCTCACTTCGCGTGAGATTTTTTCTATTCTGACAAAAGTTCTCAGACCTGTAAAGGCTATGTGCCATTATATACATTACATGTTAAGGTTATAATACATGAGGATTGCCCCCTCATAAGTGTTGTACTGTTCTATGGGATCTTTGCAAATAATTTACTTACTCCTTTCTAAACCAGATTTCATAGATGTTTATCTGTATCTAAGTTTTACTTCAACTTCTTAATGCAACGAGATCCCCCGGGTTTACTGGGATTTGTGGTCCAATACTTGGCCCGTTTGGTGTTACACCCCCGAGGTGACATCTCTAATTACATAGACTGCCTTCTTGTCATTTGACGGAAGGAATTACGGTTTTTATTCCACTTCTGGTTTGCTAAGGAGTTGAGCACCTCCTCAAGGCATGAGAAGCCTTGATGTACAATTAATTGCGCTTATATTTGTTATGTTGCCTGTTTGTCTGTCTTGTGAAACTCCCTCCTCTCCCCTGTGTTTTCCCTCTCCACTTTGTAGTAGCACGAGATCTGCGGTGGGATATAGTCGTTAGTAGCTACCAATGGGACTCAAATGGTTAAGTTATACTCTCTAAATGTCAAAGGATTAAATTCCAACTTGAAAAGGAAGTTTTTATATGCTGATCTCAAATCTAGTAGGCCGGATCTGGTGTTTGTCCAGGAAACGCTTTTTAACTGGGAAGGGAACTTTAACTTTCTTAACTATACCCGACCAGCTATGTAGCATCTCAAGACAAAAAAAAAAGGCAGGAGTAGCTATTCTAATCTCCAAAACATGTCCCATCCTGATAACAAGCTCCCTTGCAGATCCTGGTGGCCGGTATGTGATTCTGGAAGGAACATTGGGAGCTCCCCCATCTTATTGTGTAATGTTTATGCCCCTAACGTAGGTCAATTGACTTTCCTGAAACGACTGTTAAACAAATTGTCCCGCTTCCCTCCTTCCGCTATTATAGTAGGGGGAGATTTTATTTTGACCTTCTCAGACATATATGACAAACTTTTGCTGAAACCTTCACCACACACCTCCGCCCAGTGTGGTCAATCCAGGGGATTCAGACAGCTTATACGTAGATTCAGTCTTTTTGACCTTTGGAGGATCGCACATCCGTCCGAAAAGGTTTTTTCCTTCTTTTCCAACCCGCACCAGTCTCACTCCAGTCTCGCACCAGTCTCACATATTTGGAAACATTCTGGCCCTCAGGATGATGGAGTCTGCGGATATCTGAACTATAACATGGTCCGATCACGCTCCAGTGAGTCTGACCTTTGGGACTTCGGGTTCTGCAACTCGGGTCTGTCATTGGAGACCTAATGAGTCTTTACTCAAGAATCCGATACACAGAGAGGAGCTGAGAAAACACCTTGTAGAATACTTTGAGGTTAATGCAGGTTCGGTGTCATCTCCTGCTATTCTTTGGGAGGCCCATAAAGCCGTGTTCCGAGACCAATGCATAGCACTGGGCACTCGGTTAAAGAGGGATAGACAGACAAGATGGAGGGAGTATTCTGCGGAGCTTAAGCCGATGGAGAGTAGACTGGCATTAAGTCCTAGTAAACCTCTCCTGAGACGAATATCGTTCTTAAGAACCAAACTGAGGAGCTTGGCTATGCACGGAGCTGAAAAATTGCTAGCATTTACGAAACACAAATATTACGAAAAAGCTAATAAAGCACATACCCTCCTGTCTAGGATGTTACGGGATGAAACGGAACGTACTACTCCACATGTACTGAGGAATAGTGCGGGAGTACCAGTCTATGATGCGCAAACTATTGCGGATATTTTTCACTCCTTTTTCACGAACCTTTATAATATCCCGGACACCTTACCCACGGATAGTACAGAGCGCGATAGACTGCTAAAGGAATTTCTGGGCTCCTGCAAGCTCCCTGGTCTCTCTTCAGAGGCTTTGAGCTCTTTGAATGCTCCTATCACAGCAGAAGAAATCCTAGATACCATTAAGAATCTCCCCTCAGGGAAAGCGCCAGGCCCGGATGGGCTCACTTACCTATACTATCAGATCTTTCACCCCCAATTGGTCCTGGACATGATAGTATTATATAATTCCTTCCTACAGGGCTCTCCTGTTCCGGAAACAATTCTGCACTCATACATTACATTAATACCCAAGTCGGGGGGGATCCCCTGGAGTGCGGTAGCTATAGGCCCATAGCGTTACTAAATGCAGATATGAAGATCTTCACTAAGATTCTGGCAAATAGACTCTCCATCCATTTTCCATACTTGATTAATAAAGATCAGGTAGGGTTTATACCGTGTCAGCAGGGGGGTGACAACACTAGAAGGGCCATTGATCTCATCGACATTGTTCACAAAAGAGGGGAATCTATGCTTCTCCTAAGTCTTGATGCTGAAAAAGCATTTGATCGTCTCAATTGGTCGTTCATGTTCCATACCCTGCAGGCGTTTGGGATCGATGGCCCTTTTGTCGCCGCGCTCCGGGGGCTACTCTGCTCCTTCCGCTACTATTAGATTACCTCATGCTATGTCTCCAAGAATGTCCATTAGTAATGGTACTAGACAGGGTTGCCCTCTCTCCCCCTTGCTGTTTGCCCTATCCATTGAGCCTTTGGCAGCGGCGGTTAGATTGTCCCCAAACGTTTTGGGTATTGTGGTCAAGGGAAATGAATTTAAGATCTCGTTATATGCGGATGACGTTCTGTTAACCCTCACTAACCGGGCAGTCACATTGCCAAACTTAAACTCTTTATTGGATCATTTTGGTAATCTATCGGGTTATAAGATAAATACCTCTAAAACAGAGGCATTGCCTATAGGCATCTCTGATACGGTAGTCGCTCAGTTTAAAACCAACTATAACTACAGGTGGAAGACGGATAGTTTGAAGTATCTGGGGATTTTTTTGACTCCAGGGTACTCCTCTCTTTTCAAGCATAACTTCCCGAAACTTCTGTTAGAGATTAAACGCCTACTAGATCATTGGAATAAACTGGCGTTGTCCCTTTTTGGCCATATTGCCGCTATAAAGATGTCAGTTCTACCAAAATTGATGTATTTATTCGAGACCCTCCCGGTTCCTGTGCCCCTGACGACCCTGCGATCCCTACAAACAGATTTTATTCACTTCATATGGGCTCGCCGGAGGCATAGGATATCTAGGGATGTCCTATTAACCGGAAGAAAATACGGGGGATTGTCAGTCCCAGATATTACTAAGTACTATTGGGCAGCACAATTGAGAGCTATCCCGTCCTGGTCATCGTTATACGCCTATTCTAAATGGATGGAGATCGAAAAACTGTGGATAGCTCCTGTCCATCCCAACTCATTCTTATGGGCCACTACCACAATCGGCATTGAGCTGCCATTGTTAAATTCTATGTCTCTGACGAAAACTATATGGCAGAGGTGTTATAGGCGGTTCTCACTGTGTTCGGAGGCATCCCCCATGACGTCCTTCTTATTTTATCCATTGCTTCAGACAGGGGGGATGGATGTTAGGTGGAAGCCATGGTTCGCGAGTCAGCTCTTCCGCTTCGCGGATGTGGTGGATCCCTGCACCTTGGAGATGAGACCCTTCTCGGAGCTGCAGTCCATGTTTGATTTACCGTCTGCGAGTCTTTTTTCATATTTGCAGATTAAACATTATATGCGCTCAGTACTGGGCACTGATAGAGTCTCAAAACCCTCCACTTTTGAACAGCTCTGTCGATTGGGGGTCTCCACCAGGGGGGCTAATATCGACAATATATCAGATTCTGACCTCTCCAGCCCAGGAGTCCCTAATACGGCACTCATATATGTTGAAATGGGAGGGGTTTCTAGGGTCACCCCTATCAACGGAGGAATGGCAGAGTGTATGGCAACAAGCTGCCCGATCTCCATTTCCATCCAGAACAATGAAAATCAGTGTAAGCTACTGATGTACTGGTATCACACGCCTGTCTTGCTGCATAGGTTGAACCCTTCTACCCCGGACGTGTGTTGGAGGTGTGGAGAGTCGGGGGCGGATGTTCCACATATATTTTGGGGATGTAGGTTGGTAGCCCCTTTTTGGAAAAAGGTTCAAACATTAACCTTTGAGGTAATCCAGGTGTGGATCCCCCTCACGCCACAGACGTACCTGTTGAATGTTCCATTCCCCTCTTTAGGTCGTACCTCACGCTGGTTGTTTATGTACATAGTAACTGCAGCTAAGTGCTTGATTGCCAAATACTGGAAACAGACCTCATCTCCATCTAAAGCGGCCCTGTGTTCACGTATGGGAGAACTTAGCGCTATGGAGTATCTCCCAGCCTTAAGGACCGCTGAGTTGGAATCATGTGACGCTCTCTGGAACCCCGGGGAGCGCTATAGTGCTCTACAGGTCCCCTGACTTTGAGTACGCATACCGCTGATTTCGTCTGCCTGATGAAGGTGTACCCCTTATGTATCTTGTCCTGTGTTAACCCAGTCTTTGTTGTGCTAGAATAGTATATTTGTGAATTAAATAAGATTAAGAATCTTCTGATCTTTCTCCACATATCTTTCATATGCACTATCTGATTATGTCATGTTTGATATTATGCTTTATTCAGTTCGAATGTTATTGATTTGCTTTCACTTGATTTTTCTGAAAAAACCCAATAAAAAATACAGTTAAAAAAAATTCTCTTATTATTCTGGCATTTAGCAAATATATATAAATTTGGTTCCTAATTGACCTAAAATGGGTAAGGTTTATTGTGATTTCAGGTCAGATATTGAGAAAAACATGCATATGTGTCTTTTTATATAGTGTATGTAAACTTCTGGTTTCAACGATATTTATTTTTCAACTTGTACATGCAATCCCTCTAGGGCAGTGATGGCAAACCTTTTTGAGACCGAGTGCCGAAACTGCAACCGAAAAATACCTTAGTAACCGCAAAGTGCCACCGACGTCGGCACGAAGCAGGGAGGTGATGCTGGGTAGCGGGGCCGCACAACAATAATACAAGGGATGGACGCCGCTTAGCCCACCCCTTCTGCCATTTTTCCACTTACTGGGAAAATTTTTTTGGTAGATACGTGTACACAGGTGTTCACGGGGCCCGTTGACAATAATCCACAACCCATGACCACATACCACCCCCCACATAGTGATGAAAAATACCACAACACCACCCATAGTGACTGCATAAGACCACAACACCCCAACTTGGGGGACTGAATAATACCCCACAACACACCACAACACCACCACATTACTGAATAATCCACCACAACACCCCCACCCATACACCACCACATTGACTGAAAAATACCACAACACCACCAACACTAGTGACTGAATAATCCCCAAAACACCCCCCCAACACATAGTGACTGAAATCCCAAACAACCCACCACCACATGTGCCCCTGAAAAATACCCACCCCAAAACCCCAAATATAAACCAACACTTTTTCACATATAAGGGTTTAATTTCGGCACATTTAGTACTCACATTTTTTTTTTCCCCAATGAGTCGTTCACTTCCTGTTTTCTCCATCCGGTTAAACCCCTTCATGCGCTTCCCCTTAAACGAACCTCCCCAACCATATAAGAACCCCCCCCAGGCAGTTAAGAATAGTCCCCCCCAGCAGTTTGAAGATAGTCCCCCCAGCAGTATACAGGCCCCCCCAACCCTTACAAAGATAGCTCCCCACAGGCAGTATACAATAGATAGCTTCCCCCCAGGCAGTATAAAAGATAGCTCCCCACCCCATAACAGACAGATGGCCCCCCCACACCCGTATACGAAGCTCCCCCCCAGGGGGGATACAGTTAGCTTCCCACAGGGTTCGATGATGCTTCCCCCCCCCGAGTATACAAAGATGGCTTCCCCACCAGCCAGTAACCAGATGGGTCTCCCCACCAACCAAAATTAAAAAGATGCTCTCCCCACCCCCAATTAAAAAGATACCCCCCCAGCCAGTATCAGATACTTCCCCCCCGCCAGTATAAAAGCTTTCCCCACCCGCCAGTAAAATAGCCCTCCCACCCCAGTTAAAGCTCCCCCACCAAACCAGTAACAAATACTCTCCCCACCAGATATACAGATAACCCCCCCGCCGAATACCAGCTCCCCCGCGTAATACCCGCTTTCCCCACTTTTATAGCCAGCTCCCCCACCTGTATTTAAAACCGCTCGCCCGCCTGTATATACCTCTCCCCCCAGCCGTATATACCGCCTCCCCAGCCTGTATATACCTGCCTCCCCCCGCCTGTATATGCCGCTTCCCCCAGCCGTAATAGCGGCTCCCCCCCGCCTGTATATGCCGCCCCCCCCGCCGTTATAGGAGCTCTCCCCCCGCCGTATATACCTGCCCCCCTGCCTTATATAGCCGCTCCCCCCGCTTTATAACCCGTCTCCCCCGCCTTATTAGCAGCTCTCCCCAAACCTGTAATAGCCTCCCCCCCGCCTGTATATAGCCTTTCCCCCAGCTGTTAACCTGCCCCCCCAGCCTTTATTAGCCTCCCCCCAGCCCGTATATAGCACCTCCCCCAGCCCGTATTAGAGCTCTCCCCCCCCCTGTATTAGCCGCTCCCCAGCCTGTATTTAAACCCCTGCCTCCCCCCCCGTATATAGCAGCTCTCCCCCGCCTTATATACCTGCCCCCCCGCCCGTATTAGCCTGCTCCCCCCAGGTTCCCCCGTATATAGCACTCTCCCCCCCGCCCTTTTAAAAGCCAGCTTCCCCCCCGCCGTTAAAAGCCAGCCCCCCACCTGTATATACCCTCCCCCGGCCGGTTAAGCCGCCCCCCCCCCCCCCCGCCTGTATATACCGCTCCCCCCAGCCCGTATAAGCCGTTTCCCCCACCCCGTTATAGCGCCTCCCCCGCCTTTTATAGCCTGCCCCCCCCAGCCCCCCCCGTATAAAACCTGCTCCCCGCCCCGTAAACCGCCTCCCCAGCTGTATATAGCCCGCCTCCCCCAAAACCTGTAATAGCCGCTTTTCCCCGCTGATATGCAGTCTCCCCCCGCCTGTATATAGCCTTCCCCCAGCCTGTATATAGCAGCACCCCCCAGCCCGTATTCCGCTTCCCCCCCCTGTAATAGCCTCCCCAACCTGTAATAGCAGTCTCCCCCCCTGTATATAGACTCACCCCACCTGTATAAACCCGCCCCCCCCTGTATATTGCCCGCCCCCACTGTATATAGCCGCCTCCCCCCGCCTTAATAGCGCCCCCCCCAGCCTTTTTTAAGCCTGCCTCCCCCCGCCTGATAATACTTCCCCCCTTTTTTTGTATATACCACTCTCCCCCCCCCCTGTATATAGCCGCCTCCCCCGCCTTATAAGTGCCCCCCCAGCCCTTAATATGCGCTTCCCCACCCCCCGTATAAGGGGCCGCCTCCCCCCCTGTATAAAAGCCCCCCCCGCCCTGTTTACCAAAACCTCCCCCAGGGGCCGTATTTAATGGGGGCCTCCCCCGTGTATTTGCCCCCCCAGTCTGTATATAGCCTGCCTCCCCGCCTGTAAAATTTAGCCTGTCCCCAGCCCCGTATTTTTGGGTTCCCACCTGCCGTTAAATTTTACAAATAAATTTTAAATTAAAATACTCCCTTTGTCCCTTAACCCCTTTTGTCTTCTTCCCCCCCCCCAGCCCCGAGCCGCTCTTTTTGGGGTCCTGGGGTCATTTATGAGGGGGTGTGCGCCCGAGGAAAGCGGGGGCCGATGACGTTTACTTTGGGCGCTGCCGCTGGACAACCCATTCCTGTCCAATGCATAGCCATCTTGTAGCAATGCAGGATAATAGGGTATACTGGGTTCTCTTTTGAATTATTATTTATTTTAAAGCGCCATTGATTCCAGAGCGCTGTGCATATGTTCAGGATACAACTGTGCGTCCTCTTTCAGTAATCACCTCACTGTCCAGAACTGGAAAGGAGAAGATGACCTTCAAGATTATCATTGTTTTCATCACCATCATTGACATCTACAGACTCCTAGATCCCAGCAAGTCTGGAGAGCTTTGCTAATACAGTGGTCCCTAAAGTTACAATGCCTTCTGGATACAATATTTTCACCATACAATGGTCTTTGTTAGGACATTGTTTTGAAACCGACCAAACCCTACAATGTCACAGACACTGCTGATTGTGACTCATGGAAAATTTATAAAAATAAACTAAATTTTCATGGACATTTTCTGAAAAAAATCTGTATTAGTGAAGTGCAGCAGTGATGGGGCTGTAGCCCTCTTCAGTACGTAGGGGACTTCAATGTCCCGTACTGCTCTTTACTGGGGAAGGGTGAATGGTTTCTTTGACAGGTTAGGCCCCCCTTTTCTTTTTTTTTTATACATTTGGGGGGAGATTTATCAAAGCGTTGCGCCAGAATTTTGGTCCTTTGCCCAAAAAAACCCGCTTTTCCCACATTTTCTATGTTTTTTAGAAAATTCAGATGTTTTTTTTGCCCGCCCGACAGAGGGGGGGCCTCGTCAAGAGGGGTGGTCGCGGGAAGGGATGGCTTAAATGCGACCAAAAATGGCCCAATTTTGTCGGGGTTTTTAGTTGAAATAAACAACTTAATTGTGGTAAGAGTTAACTAGACAAATTTAACCTGCACCAGATTTATCAACACTATGATAAATATGGCACATTATAAAACTGTCTAGTCTAACTTTACACTGTCTAACACTTTTGATAAATCTGCCCCATTGTGTATAAAGTTCAAGACCCAAATAAGCTTCTGTCCTTAATACAGAAAGTGATTTCCAGGAGCTCTTTCTGTTTTATGCAAGGGAAACTTCAGAACGATCAGTTTTTATGGAGTTATGGTTTCAACATATATAGTTTTATAGTGCATTTGCGCTATATGTAGTAAACATGAAGACTAAAGGGCCATTCACACGGCTTATTTTGGGCACGGATTGCAGCCGTATTGCGCGCCGTACTGCGCTGCAATACGGGCTGGAATCCGTCCCAGCCATTATGGTAATCCACAGTTCTCATAGAGGCAGCGCCCCCGCCCCTTATTCATGCCGTATTGCGGAGGGAATCCGTCCCGCAATTATGGCTTGAATAAGCCGTGTGAACCGGCCCTAAGGCTCTTAGCACACGTTTTTGATCAGATATGGGAAGACCCATTCACCAACAGCAAGGTGGCCCCAGTTCAGATGGAAACCTACCGTACTTTAAATCTCAGATCACTTTGCCGTTAGTGGATTGACTCTCACATTTTTTATCAAAAATTTTCATTATTCTTTACAAAATGAGTGATCTGCTTTATTTCGTGTGTCGCCAAATAGTAAGCCAGGCGATCTCTGTAAGACATGCTGCGCTTACATTCTCTTCTTCTTTGTAAATTGTCCTTTTCTTTTTTTTTTTTTTTTTTTGTAAAACATAATTTTTATTAAATTTCTACAATAACAAAAACATATAACTTCCATTAGATGAGATACTACTCGACACACAAAGAAATAATATAAGGTATCATTACTACAGATAAGAAAAGTACTAAAGCAATGAAAGTACAAATAGCACTTATGACATACTTTGGTATCATAATAATAAGAATGAAGCAAAAAAGTCTCCATCTTCACTAAAGAAAGAAAACATAAAATAATAAAAAAGTAACCCCCCCCAAAAAAAACCAAAACAACACAGAACAGTGGTACCCATACGCAGTTATGTATAAGAGACGTAATCACATACACCTATGTAATCAAGTAAGGTCTGGGATAAAAAGTGAAAACAAATACTGTGCTGATACAATGCTGTGAGATCGTCACACGGCCCTCGTCATCTTTAGACCTAGGGAGAGAAATAGATAGAGGACAAATTCACCCCCATCTCTGAAGCACAGTTACCAAGGAGTTATCCAGGGCACGGTGTCAGGATATGGCTGAAAGGGGGGGGCTCCCATGTTATGGGATA